>BLKM01012995.1:1702126-1841119 GCA_013340265.1 Coptotermes formosanus | reverse complement strand
AAAGGCGGCCGGTGCGTAGGGCTGACAACCTTGCCACCTTCATGTGCGGACTGTCTCGAAATCTGGGAGCGTCAACTTGCTGGAACCCTAAGGGCCTGTCCAGGCCTGTAATGGCATTGCTTTACTTTACCTTTACCTTTATTTAAAAACACTTCCAAGTTCTCTTTTTAGTAGGTGATTACCGCCCATAAATGTATAAGAACTCTTTCTGGAAATTAGTCTGTGTGCCTTTACAACCGACGTCATGGTATAAAACTCGGCTCATAGAAACGTAAAAATGGTGTCGTATTGATTATCTGGGCATAACAGTATGCCTTAACACGTATCCATCATAATAATGGAAGTAAGTTCCTGCGTTTTTTGCTTTACACTGTATCGGAAATGGCCACCAGTCTCCGTAATGTTTTTTATTATCTCAAATCTACTTTCCCCACTCCACGGATATAGTCATTTTATTGCGTCATTCTGTAACATTCATCTCTTAATTTTTCTCACTTATTTGTAATTATTCTTTGCTTGCAATAAATATAAATGTAAAACACGACGGTGTATTAAATTACAGCTATTTTGTAAATGGGAATAAAATTACACTGTTTTATAAAATACAGTTTTGTACCCTGGCCACATTTACTTAATTTCCTGGTGTTTTAATTAACGTGAAATGCTTTCTGCTCGGTAATAAGCCGTGTTTCATTTACTTTATGCAGGGTATAAGACATTGTGATAATGACGAAGACGACAAGGATGATCATAATGTTGGTAGATTTACAGAACCTTATCCCCTGGCTTCACAGCTGATCAAACCCCACTGTTGTCTGTCGATTCTGTGTCAAGAATCCCTGCCGAGAAAATTGAACAGTTGAATTACAAGACCAACTTCATTGTTTGCCCTGTGAAATAGGTGACTCGTGATCCTGCTTCTCTTGTAGTTTTACTTTGATTAATTAAAGAACTAAATAATTAAGTGTCTGAGGGACCAAAACACTCTCTTATCGTCAGTGTTTTAACGCCTCCTTTTAAAACGTCGACGAGAGAGTAGTAACGCATTCCGCTCTCAGTGACAGTTAAGCTGCCATTTTAATTACGCACGGCGTGACTGTTCGTTTCCTGCATTTTTAGACCAAATATGGTCTTGTGTGACTTACAGATACCCCGTATTCTAGGTACCATCTGCATCGTCACTGTCTTGACTTTGTCATACCTAGTGGCTGTGAGCTTAGCAGATACCGAAAATCTTTCCTTCAGGAACTGAGTGGCATACGGTCAGTTCTGCTGTTACGCGTGTTTCGTTTACGCCATACACGAAGCTATAGCGCGATCGATGAATAGGTAAACGCTGTTTGTGTAACGCGAACTTCCCTAGGCGATTTCAGCGACCAGTGTGAAGATATCGCGCCAAAGCAGCTAATAATAATAATAATAATAATAATAATAATAATAATAATAATAATAATTTTATTACGCGGTTTTCTGTAGCGCGAGGACACACAAGAACGAAAATGTCGCATCTTAGCTTACTTGACTGTATAGTTAAATTGAATACATTAGTACCTTCTCTAATAGTTTACTTGAGCTATGTATTTAGGCCTAATGTGTGTAATATTTTTATTTTTAAAGAATTTTCTTATTTTAAATTGGCCTATGTACGTTTTGTAAACTTACTTTTTCGGTAGGATGATCCTTCCATCAGTATATTTAAGTTTGAAAGATATTTTGTAAACCTATTAAAATTTCGCACAATCTGCACGTCTTCTCACTGACACGAGGGGTCTGAAATAGGCAGAAGTTCTGTTACCATTCAGCTTATGGGAGCCGGGGTGTGCGTAATCGTTAATTCGTGTGGGCTAAGGGCTGCAAAACCGAGGAAACGTGTTTCGATTCCCAGTAGAGACAGGAGGGTTTTCTCTTCTCTAAAGCGTCCAGACGGATTGTGCAACCCTTTCAGTCTGTTATTCAGTGGGCACCCGGGGTTTTTCCCCGGGAATAAAGAGGCTTTGGGCATGAAACTGACCACACAACGCCATTTAATGCTGATGCTAATAATGAGTGGAGCTATACCTCCCCTCCCTCATATGTAGATGCTTTACACGGCATATGCGCGGTCAACATTTCCTCTGTCTTTACAGCACGTCACATTCCAGCAGATAAACTCGAATTTCCCATTCATTCGTGTTTACTGTAAAGTATATTTGTGGGCCCTATTTTTACAAAATTGCTTACATGAGAATTAAGCAAACTTACTACCTGAAGGAAAAGGCCAGCTTTTTTAATAAAACGGGACCATGTCTAATATATACGTCCCTTCCTGCACTGTCTACATTGAACATGTTTTTATATGCGTATTTTCACTCAACACATGAATAATATTCGTTGTAGGACAGTTTCTTAAACAAATACATATTTATAATGTACATTTACTTCAGAGATTTACAACTCTGAGTGGAAAATTTTAAGTTTTACGCTGTAACATTGTATGCTACGTCCATCACAAGTACATATTGCAGATAACTTACCACAGATACCGACTTGAAATTCGTTAATGCTTCTTAATAAATTCCTTTAGTTAGGTTCTTCTCTTCATATGATTGGCACTTACTTTTATTGTTTTAATACAATTATATTTGTACAGTAGTTTCTCCCACATTATAAAATATACAGGACCGTAGACCAGACCCTTCTTTGCAGCAACTCAGATAGCTACAAACAGTAACAGTCTTCTTGGTTGTGACGTCATATATGCGGTTACAAACTTTACGATGAATCCTGCTGCTTCCCTGTTCTACACCCTAGTGATTGAAGCAGCAGGTTCCTCTTAAACTTTGGAAACCACGTACCTGGGTTGGCGTACGTAGTGTAATAACCCTGGAGAGCGAAATATGTATTTTCGCTGCCACGCAAACCTAGAATATCAAGTAATACATATGAACATTCGTTGTTGGTGTGGAAGATTTAATACCATTAAGGCCGTTACTGTTACTCGTATAACACGTGTTTGTGACTGTCAGCGTACTAAATTCCACAGATTATGTCGTGGACGTACAAGGAAACCCCACTAACTTCAATAAACAGCTTTTAGAAAGATAAATATAAAAGTTTGAACAGCAAGCAAGCTTCCCTGGACTTAGCAAAAACTACAGTGTTTATACCATCGTAAATAATTCATGAATGGACTGAGAGGATTTTCCAGGTCTAGAAGATGACGGATACGGAATACGGGCTTAATAATTCAAAAATCTCATTTTACAACCAAACTGACTTAATTGCGTTTCTGTGTACGCCCACGGTATTAAAATTATCAGTCATCAAAAATTTCAGTGTATTTTGCGCTGTCATGTTGTTATTTTAAACTTTTTGTCCGAAACGTGCGTTAATAAGGTTCATATAGCTGCAGTATTTCTTCCGGCTCGCAAATTCGCGATGTAATGCAGACACTTTTCACGACATAAAATGGGAAGGAATCTGGAATGTTGGACATTTAGTGTCTTCAGGTGAGTCACTCAATCAGTGTGTATAACACTTTATAAGCGAAACAGAACACACACACACACACACAATCACCAATAAGGTCCAAAAAATGAAATAAATTTCACAGCACCCTTTTTACGAGTAAAATAATTACTTTCGCGAACGTAACGCATAGCTGCGACGCATATTTCATGTATTTACTTAATATGTTATTTGAAAATTATATTTATTTGCGGTGTATTTAAGACGCTGTCAGCATCTCCAACTGTATACGTACAGCTCCTAATAGTAAGACGCAGAAATAATGTCATGAATAAGGAATGAGACTGATTTGGGATGTCCGGTTTTATGTAGCTCTGTATCGATATTTACAGGAAGGACTGAGGAGAACAAGGAAGAACCTTAGCCACTGAAGTCAGTGTTCATTCCTGGCTTCTGAACAGTCACCCGCAACTTACAGCTTACAAGCTTTACTTCTTGTTCTGACTTCTTCAGTATGTCAGAATAAAAAACTGTTGCCAGTATTGATGGAATGGAATATCAGCTGCATGTGACTGTGTACAAAATGTTCGAGAGTAGGAGCTGTAATGAACAAAATGTTTGAGAGTAGGAGCTGTAATGAACAAAATGTTTGAGAGTAGGAGCTGTAATGAACAAAATGTTCCAGAGTAGGATCTGTAATGAACAAAATGTTCCAGAGTAGGAGCTGTAATGAACAAAATGAAGCGTTGTGACACTTGGCGTTACCGCGCAGAATGTGACGCCGTGTAGTCCGGTAGAAGCTTGTCAACTTAGTGGGAATCTGTTTCCTCCACATTGACAGTGCTGAGGGTAAATATGAAGATGGAGGCAGTAGGTTTCTTCAAAAACGATCCACAAACTTCTACCAGGTTATACGTCATCACATCTCAGATGACTCTTCTTGAAAATATTGCATGTCTAGACATTTCGATCTACAGATTATTTCCATAACCGCACCTCGACTGCAGTGTATGAAAAATAAACTTCCTTGTTTTTTAAATACATGGGTGTGGATTGGCACGTCTCACAGAAGGCAAGTTTGGCAAAAATGTGAAAATAAAAACACCGCTTATTAGAAACATTCATTTCATTAACTTGTCTGTCTTGCGACAGGTCCGTAGCCTCTTCCAAAGCTAGTTTTGCACAGAGTGCGATGTGGTGCTTCCTGTGGAAATTTCCAGTATCGTCTTGTTTTCCTTAAGGTTGGGGCACTAGCTGCTTACGTCTTCTTGCGCGTCTTCCTGTCACTTCTATCCTCTCAGTCTTTGCTTCAGAAACGTGTTCTCATTCCTGAGAGGAATTTGTACTGTTAAATCACGCATCTAACTTGTGCAACTGCGTTACGACTGAATTTAATGAAATTGTTTCTATAAAACCTGGCAGAACACGACACAAGTACAATCATGAACATTCATGCCTAAAGCTTAATTTGATCGCACACTGAACGAACATGATAATTATATTAATTTTCGCAGTGCTTTCCGACCGCTGTATAAAAGCATGTGTATGTAACCACAGGCTATTGCATATACGAATATCTCTTTGCCTGTCGACGTGAAATATATGCGCGGATTCCGACCGCACACCTATCGGTCTAATAGAGGACGCATACAGCCGACTGGCAATGTTTGTTTAATCCTTTAGTGGTCACATCATTTTTCTGGATTTACCTCCACAAATATGCGCTCAGCAAACGGAGAGTAGTAATGCGCACAGGAACGCTCAGTAAGGTATGACACAGACAAATTAGCACATGCGAGAGGGCATGAATATTAGAATAACAGAACCTGTACATTAACCCTTTAAAGACGAAGCATATCTGTTTTATACAAGGACTCAATGCGTACCGCGCTGTAAACACTCTCCACTTCGGTTATAAAAACCAATCTCTTAATGTTTTATAAGGCAAAAGTTGCTGTTTGTTCTGAGATCCGTACAAAACACATAAACGCAATGTGGGCACCACGTAGAATTTTTTAATGTTAAACCTGGTCGTATGTAAAGTTACCGCTAGGCTTTAAAAGGTTAATACTAGTCATTGTTCCCATCACCTGTATTTTAATCTCGAAAGATTAAGATGTACAATTTAATTTTTTAAACATTAATATCTCCCCGTAACTTGATACGAAGGCACGGAGGGGGAGTATAAGTATAGTTCCACGTATCATTAAACTCGGCTTTAGGTGGGGGTGTGTTGGTAACACCACCCCCACCCCCCCCGGTCTGCTTTACCCCCCAGAAAACAGGCCCGGTACCCATTGAACACGAGGCTGGTAGCGCCTCAGGACTGGTCTGTGCAGGTATGGGAAGAAGAAAATCTCTCGCTGCCACCAGGCTCTGAACCCTGAACCGTCCAGCCGGGCAGCATAGTTGCTATACCGACTATGCTGCCTGGCTGCCAGTTTTGTCTACGAGATTAATGAAAACTTAAACTCAATGACAGTCTATTACGACCCACAAAAATATTCAGGATGCAGGTAACGTGGAAAGGATAATCAGCCATGAAGATGGAATAAAAGAAAAAATAACAAGAGAGTGTTGTGGAATTGAAAGCAGTCCGCCATATTTAAAAGGTTACGATATCAAATCTTGGTTTGGAAATTGGATACCCTGACTTGTATTTTGTGGTTGCAAATATCTGATGTTTTAATTTCAGCCACGATCTCTTCCTAACACATTCTATCGGATTCAGTTTTCTTATCCTTCTATCACATTTGAAAGACATATTGAAAGCGACGTTAAATAAACCTCAAACCAATAGAACAAACGGTGAACGGAGGCGTAACATCGTTGAGTGAAGTCTGACTAGTGAACCCGAAGAGCAGGGCGTCCGTCCTCTTGGAACAGTCGCGATACGGGAGAATCAATAAAACAAACAATCGAACAGCAATTCCCTGCTCCCCCAGTTAGTGTAGTGGGCCTACCGCATTAAAGGAATTCCAGACACAAAATTTTGTTTGTGGTAAGGGTGCTCTACAAAGAAGGGAATTTGTTTCCGAATTGTGCGTTCGGAAAACGAAAGAAATTAATATGTCCTGGACGTAGTTACACAGTTGCGGCTAAAAGTGAATTTGAATGCCTTTTTCTCCATTGTGCCATTTGACCCCGTATCATTCAACAGGAATAACAGAATGACAGAATGGAAGGTTTGTTTGCTGATTTGTTGAGGGGTTTGCTTTGTAAATGCCTGAATTCTGGCGAGTTTTTAATCAATACGAAACAAAGATTCGTTATGTGGTCTTCGAGTATATTAATATAGGTACGGTGCAGACTAAATACATAAAGCCTTAGTTTGTTGTAATTATGTAGGACAATCACGTGTCTCATTCAATTCATAAAACTTCTCACTTCCTCTGTATACGTAATGAAGTAGTCTGGGTGCCGAGCGTGCAATATTGTGCAGGCTTACGAAGTACTGTAAATTAATACAATTTAACTTATTTCATCATATTATTAATTGAAAGGTGGAACTTGAAGTGTATATAAGTTTTACTTGAAATTTAGGATTAGAAATCGTCGTTCCTGCTGAATCTTCCGTGTTTCGTTTTTCCTTTTGGAATGGAGTTTCCATTCTTGTAACGTTTGCATCTGTCACAGATTCTGTGTATTACCGGTGAAGGTGAAAATAGACGTAACCATTGCAAACGATGAAGCGTACATTGTAGTGAGTCTTCGGATGATGTATGCGTTTTTTTACCAGGCGAAGGGTGTATTTTTAGTAGGCATTGGAATTTTTACACCAAGGTTTTGAGAAAATTGTGCATTTCATTTAGTTTGTCATGCGCTACGGACATATGATCTTGTGCAGAGCAAAGAAGTTTTTTTCTCATAAGAAGTATCAAGTTTCTAGAAGCTAAGCCTGATTACTTTACACTGACATTGCCATGACTTTAACTCTAATCTTTATAAATCTCTCCATTTGTTTTATACCAGCAGCTACTTTAAATCTCTGCAGGCTGAAAGACATGCTGAATTCCCAGCAACGTATATGATCCTGCAGTTGTTAGGAATACTGCTTCTGTAGCACGTAACGCTGCATCCGTTAGCTTTCGTTTCAATTATCGAATAAGTGGCATTCCTTAATGCTCTCAGAATGCGAGACTTTGCAAGTCGTCGACTGTCTTACGTATTTCTTCCTTTTCTTATGGGTGCCGCCGTATAATTAAATGATTTTGTTCCTGTAGTTCTCATGCCACACACTGACATAACAGCGGTGCTTTAAAACTCACTTTACTAAGACTAGCCGTCTGATTCAGTGTATGCTGTAGTTCAATTAGATTTGCTGATGGGTCTTCAACGTTTAAGAGACCTACTCATTCGTTTAAGCTTGCAGTTGACTTTTAAGATTCTTTTGCGCGTTGTGTCCAGACGTCTAGAAGAGTGAAGAGCTATATGTGACCATGTGTTGTATGTGGGCTGTTATTTGCATTTAATATTGCTGTATTACCAGGAAATCGCATGAAACTAATTCTTTAAGTAACGGTAGGTTTGTAGGGTATAATACGGTTGGTATCTGCCGGTTTCAATACCTGTAATATCCAGATGGTCATCTGTTACATGCAATGTCTCACATCCTTCCATTGTTCGAAGCGTTATCCGTGTCGTAGTATATAATAAACCAATAGTGGAGTTGCCGGACCGGTGGGTGGGGGGGAAGCTGTAGCTACCGGAATGATGTATGGTGTATATGTATATATATTTTCGTATATCCAGACCTGCTTACAGGTGCACAATGCTCGGTAACGGGTGTTCACAATACTGAGGTTACATGTGTTCTCCCTTTTTTTATAACCCGAACATTTCAGTTGATATTTTAGACTTTACGTGACCGAGAGTAACTTCAGATTCAATTACAATGCATACTAGATATAGGCCTGTGTAACATATTCATGGGACACAACAGCTAACAATCTGCCATCAGGAAGCTCACTTAGGTAGGCCTATCTGTGTTATAAAAGGTGTTGGACAGCTGGGTCTGGTAGAGGATAAGGGATGAGATTGGGGATGAGGCTGGGGAGCAGAACAGGGTCCACTGGGAGTATTATCGTGGTTGTGTATGCTCCCCAGCTCTCGTAGAGAAATCCTTTCATCGATTTTCAAAAGGTTAGTCCTATATTCATAAGACTCAGGTCAAACGTACACTTGCTGCCAATCACAATAGACATTGAAATAATGTTGTTTGATATTTATTCTTAGAATGTGATGTTTTTTTAATTTCGAATTTAAATTGAATAGTCCTTTTTTCATAACAAACAACTTTTATGGGAATTTGGTAAAAGGTAACATCCTTTTTTCCGAGAATTACAGCATGAAATTCTGCAGCAGAGTTGCCTTTAAGCTGTGCTTTATCCCAGTACAAAATTCGTAATACGCTTTGTATTCCCTGCAACAGAAACTGCGAAATGTCTTTGCCTTTTTGCCGTGCTTGATCCCCATTAAAAGTTTTATACTGTTGCATTGAGCAACATACATTCAAGCAGTACAACTTATTTATTTCGTTTATCATAGACTTTATCGTGACTGCCGTTTTCGTCCTTTGTAATTGCAGTTTCAATTTCCTTTTCGCGAAGACGCCATTCAATTGTCTGCCCAGTGTAATGCCTTTTTTCTCTGCGTTTTAGCAATTAGCATTAAATACTCGGTGTCTTTTCTTTTGTGTTTTGTTTCTTCGTCAGGACAACCGTCTTTTTCACCGACAAGACTTTATTCTTAAAATATTACCCGTCCTCACCTTCACTTTGATAGCCAGCATTTCACTGTCCTTTTGCCGTCAACAATAGAATACCAATTTTCCTGTTGTGCTCAGTAAAATTAATTCGTTTCGTCAGTTCTGTTGACATATATGTTTTAATACAGCTATCAGAGACCAGAGTTTCTCCAACCACATACAGCCTCCTGGATTGTATATTTGTAATGTAAACGTGCAAGATGTGTAAGTTTGCATGTCTGCCTTGGAAGTTCAGATTTGTCTCAGAATAAAAACACAAAGCATCTTGCTGACGAGAGAATCTTACGTGCTTTTGTAAATACAGTTGTGTGTGTGTGTGTGTGTGTGTGTGTGTGTGTGTGTGTGTGTGTGTGTTCGTGTTCTTGTCATACCTTTAAAGTAAAGAAAACAGTAGCCTAGTATTATTGCTTTCGAGTGAATAATTAATAATTTTCGCTGTTATTTATTTTCATTCTTTTTACTTGCAATATAAGCATAGGAATCTCTCAGGGTAAAAAATAATACATTTATCTGAACACTTGGGGTTAACATGTCAGTCTAAGTGATTTTATGTAGAATTCTTTGGGACCAGTGGAATAAACGGGAAGAATTTTCACAATACAGTCCGCTGTATATGCTAGCGTTTTTCTTCAAGAGTAGCAACGGTCTTCCCTTATTGCTGTAAGTTATTTTTCTCTTCTCACATTCCTCTGCGTTTTTTTCCTGCTGTTAAAGATACCGTACAGGAAGGAAGCAGCCATGTTTAATGTATAAGGTCAATTCAGCCTTGCGACGATGTTCTCCCCCCCAAAAAATTAATGTTTTGAAATAATATTGTGTTTCTTCACCTGTACCCTGCCCTCACTGTCGCTCTGTTTGTTCTTGTGTTTAGAGAGAAACAGTTGGTCAGTACAGTCAGGGAATTGGATACTGTCACTTAAATTTTGTGTTATATTACTTCTCTTAAAAATGAAGTAGTTACTCTGGATTGTTTATTCATAATCTGGAACAAATCTGATATTTTCCTATCATTGTCTTCGACTAATCTTTGACTTGTCGAAGCTCAAAACATATGCCTGTTATCAAAGTTCGATAACATTTTACTTCTTTCCGGGTTTAAATCCAACAAGCCAAATGTCTTGCTTGTGTTATGTAGGGCTGCTACGCCACATACATTTTACTCCTGACATTCTGTAACTGTTATCTGCATTTCTGTCATGAATCCAGATTTGAGAATGGATTGTATTGCCTTAATGCTTCTTGCTTTCAGCAGCCACGAAATAAAGCACTGGCTTTCGTCCGCACTTTTTTTACACTTAGTCGTAACATAACTACAAAACCTTGTGGGGGAACTCTTTTGTATCTTTACTCATTTCGAGTGGAATCTGCGCTGATAGAAAATGGTTAAACCAACTTTTTAAAGTGTACAAGTGAAAAAGTGCTTATAAATTGGCTATAATATACGTTCAGAGCTGTAGCAATAAAAGCAATATCGGCCAGGCTCGGGCATTAAGTATGACCTTTATACCTTAGAGGTGATGGCAACGTTGCTTTCGATACCGGCTGTTCCCCAGATGTGTCTTCCTCAAATAGACGCTGTGTCAGCGTATTTCCTGACTGTTTGGTTCAGCGTATCGGAAGAACAGGAGGTTGCACACGCGAAAGAAATTGACGCCCCGGCACAGTTAAATTTTTATTTTATTTTCTGTATTTGTGTATACGTAATTTTAAAATTCTGAAAGCCTTCTAAGTGACGGCATAATAAAGACAATTTTAGTCAACAATATTTGGCTTTATAAAATGCTACGTTTTTCGACCCGTAAGGGCACCATCTCTCATGAACGAGTAAGAAGGAAGGCTGTCAACTATTTTTGTCATTCCTGTGGAAGAGATCTGTTTTTTACAACTTTATCTACTGCAATGATGCAATTGTATTAAAATCAACTTGATACACTTTCACTGTATAACGTAAAATTTTTAATGTAGTCTTGTTATGATGGTGTATGTGTCCTGCTTATTTAGTTTATGAGACGCAACCGGCTGTCTTCTCTAAAGATGATATGAAAATAGTAGGCCTATATGAACATCATTTTCTGTATTTTTTTATGTTTCTGTATGTAATTGTTTTAGAAATTTACTTCCTGCGGGTGAATATATTGTCCATATAAGGTAGATTTAAAATTATTTACGAGCAGAACTGATAAATTTGTTGGGAAGATGACATGCTAATGCGGATTGGATCGACCTGCTTTAGTATAGGGGTTTATTTCTGTCTGCCATTCACTTATATTAGCTATACTGCCAGTAAATACTGACTGCTGCTCGAAACCCGCTTAAAAATTAAAGGAAGAATTTTGATACGTTCCCTCTCGCGGCTGATATACCTACACACATCCTCAGCGCTTAACCACTCTTACACATTACAGTGCTCCAGAGACACGTGAATATCACAAATTCGCTGAATATGCATGCTGTGACTTGAAATTTTCTGTAAAGGCACCTTGATAATATAGGTATAAAATGCCAGCAGTCTAGACATACATGCATCTTACGCAGAAGGAAGTACTGATTTTTATTTTATTGCTCTTTGATCTGTGGCTCACGACAGGGACCTGTGGCAGGCTCTTTTGAATGCTGTAATGGAGCTTCGGGTTCCATAAAATGCGGGGAATTTATTGGCTACCTTAGAACCTTTCAGCTTCTCAAGAACAACTCTGCTCCTTGGAGTCAGCCACTATTTGATCTTGATAGATTAAGCAGTGATGCTGTGTGATATGGAGTTTAAAGTGTACACGATAATTCCGGTTAAAACATGCATGAACCATTACATGACTGCTAACAAAAAGGATCCTTGTGCTTCGCGTCATTCAATTTTCGTGCTCACAAAATCTCATATTTGGATCATTTTCTGAGCTGGTTGAACCAGGCCCTACCTTCTCAACACCAGTTCCTTCTTCATCTAAGTTTCGCAGACGGTCTCTTTCGTTCAGGATCCCCCAACCCCGAAAAAGCGTAGAATCCCCTCCATCCAAAGTATCTTGGCGTTTTTCCTCTCCTTAATGCATACACCGCCCTTATGTCATATATTAGCCAACGAAATTGAGGCAAATCTGCAGACTGCATGTATTGAGAAAGTTTTAAATAGTGTGCGTCATAAGACAGCAAGCTGGCAAGAAAATTCTTTTCTTTTAGAATCTGCACTGTACCTTTGACCAGACAACATCTTAGTTTCGCTTGAGATGAGACAAGACCCACATATACCAAGAGCGACTGCAATGGAGTGGGACACATCAGCTTCTGGTCTACGCTAATAAATGTAAATTATTGGTTAAAAACTCGAATGCCTTGAAAGAGAAAAATATAGACGGTTTTGAGTTGCTATTAAGGACGATGATGTGGTATACGGTGCTGAGAAGACTACGTAGACGTTCATGTTCCGTGAACATAATACAGAATAAGGTTACAGCATGAAGGTGGAAAATAAATCATCAGAAAACGCTGCAACGTTAGAGTATTCTGGTGCAACATCAGTAATCAGAACAGCAGCCGTGAACAAATGAAGAGCCTACTAAATTCGGGGAATGCCTGTCATCATTCGGCACAGTATCTTAAGTCTTCCCGTCTGCTGTCTACGAACATAAAGATTGAAAAATACAGATCTGTAATTTTCATAGTGTTTTATGTGATTGCAAATCTTGCTGTATCATATTAAGAGAAGAACATAGCCTCACGATGTTCGTGATTTAGGGTGCTCAGGAAGATGTGTGGGGCCAAGAGGGAGGAAACAATATGCTGCGCCGTGATTTGTATTATGCACCAAATACTACTAGTAACAGGGTGATCAAGTAAAGAAGCATCAGGTGGCAGGGCTATGTCGCACGTATTAGTGAGACGAGAGGTGCATGCAGATTTTTGGGCGGAAGGCTGAGGGAATGAGACCATTTGGAAGACCTAGGCATGGATGGGAGGATCATATTAAAGCGGATCTTAAGTTCGTCGGTGTTAGGGCGCGGACGAGTTTGACCCGCCTTAGGGTAGGGAAAAATGGCGGGGTGCTATGAACACAGGAATGAACTCCTGTCTTTCGTAAAATGCGGGCAGTTTTTGATTGGCCCTGATAAAACATGTTACCAGCGTCATGCTTAGCGTGGATTATGAAACCGAATACATTTATTACCTTCAGACCAATTGTTTGATAACACCTGCGATTTATGCCCTACGTTTTAATTGGAAACTGGCTAGGAAAACAAGTTATCGGACAGTATGCCGAACATGTGACGGACGTTAGACACTATATTTGTTTAAAATGTTGCCACATTCAGCGTCGTTTCTACAGTCACTCCGATAGACACACACGTGACTAACACATCTCATTTTGTTTCTGGAACTGTAGATCATATAAGGTATGGAATCTGGGTCCAAAATACAAAGGCGTCTGTAGTCCTTATATGAAGGTGTGTAGGCAACATTTCAAAGAAAATTTTATTTATAAATTTTCTGAAGCATTATTCCATGTGCTATGCAATTTTATACACATTATGTCTGATGTTTGCTTCTGTTTTCCTTACTGGCATACTTTTGACATTTTCCTCCATGTTTATGTGCCACACGTCGTAGGGATATGTCACTGTGTCATATTCAGAGCCCTTCATATCCATCCATTACAACATATCCCTCAACTTCATGTTCTTTATGTAAGTCTTTGAGTTACGGTTGAGGTAAAAAGTTTTCTTTCATATGTTTTAAGCTGGACGTAAATAGCGGTGGCAGTAGAGAGTGGGATTCTGTTACTGCAGAGCGTGGTGCTATATTCTGGGCAATCTCATGAGCGATTTATAGTACCCTAAGAACAACTGAAGTAAGTTCGTCTTCGAATTGTGGCTTTTCCCACACCCTATTACCATTTCACTACTGCTGTGTCACTGTTCCCTGAGGTTTCGGATAGTGTTGACCATTCAGAACATTGTCGTGTCATAGGTTTTTATCTCGAGAGCGCCAGTCATGACCAAACTCTGCTCACACGCGTTAAGTTTACGTTTTAAGTCCTGTTCCATGATACATATAAGTAGTATCTTCGTTTGTGGAAACGACGGGTAAAACTAAAACACGCATCTTCTTTCCAGTTTGCACCCCAACTTATCATGATGGAGGTAAATTTTTGTTACACAATTTTGAGTTCAGTGTAGTTGATTCTTATATCGTATGGCTCGACAACCCTAGTGGGCGCAGGTCGCCTCATTGTTGAGGTTTCGTGATCACACTCAGACACACGACATTCGGTAGGGCTCCTCTGGACAAGTGATTCGCCCATCGCGGAGACTTTACGTGACTACACACACACAACACTCACAACAGGCAGATATCCATGCCGCTGGCGGGAATTGAATCCGCAATCCCAGCAAGCGAACAGCCGCAGACCCACGCCTTGGCCCATGCTGCCACCGGGATAGGCTGTTGAGTCTGGATGTGCAGTATAATGTATCCGTAGTGGAGCTAGCTCATACAAAGAGGCATTTATAGTCTGTTTCATTGCCCTCTCAACCCTGAAGTTCGAAGGGGATGTTCAGTACGGAATTACTTGCTGAAAAATGCGAACTAATGGAACGTTTCTAGGGTTTTGTGGACACGCACTAATGAACACTTATAGGCTGTGTGATTGGAGTTTCAGCTTTGTGGAAGTGGCAATTGGAACAAACAACACTTGTAATTTATTATGTATATATTCATTACTGAAATTGTCGTCGCATCGGTAACATCAAAGAATTTTGAAAATCAGTACTTCTCCATACACACAATAAACACCATCACAGGACAACACTATCAAACCTTTCTATAAGACGTTTGTACACATATCTCATAAGATCTACCTTCACACACGCCAGCGATTGGCTGCAGGAAGAACGTCCAGGTGAAACTACCGACTGAAAAATGCACATGAAGATTTGGACAAGTGCTGCAAAATAATGTGGGATCTCTGTGTTTTAATTTTGTGTTTATTGTAACAAGCATTTTTAATAATTCTTGTGTACGGTGTCAAGATCCTGTGAGTTAAACTTTTAGTGTGTGATTTTAACATATGGACGCGTGACTGGACTTATGCACCAGTGAATGACCCGCTGATGATCACGATATTCTCGTCGAAACATATGTAGGGGTTTGTACAGTTTTAATACAAACTGTTACAGCATTGTGCATTAGTTGGTGTTTATTAATTCATTTTGAAAATCAAATCGACCAATTATGCAACCAACTCCGTGGAGCAAGGCCCTTCTTAAGAAGCTAAACATTTTTCAGACGAAAAAGAAATCCCCCGCCTTTGCTAGAGAACGAATGCTCATTGCCCTGTTCACAACAGCCCGCCACTTGTCCCTATTCTGAGCCAGAGCACTGCAGTTCATATCCACCCACGTTATTTCTTTAAGGTCTATTTTAGTATTATCCTCCTGTCTAAGTCTGTATCTGCTAAGCTGCCAACACCAAAACACTATACGTTTGTCTTCTCTCTCATGCGTGCAATATGCCCCGGCCTACTCATCTGCCTTGATTTGATCACCTTAATAATGTATGTTGAGAAGTAAAAATTGCAGAGTTCCTCTTTATGGAATTTTCCTCCCTTTTTTGTCCCCGACCTTTTCCTGAGCACCCTATTTTCGAAAAGTCGCAACCTGTGTTCTTGTTTTCAGGTGAGAAAGTAAGACTGATAACAGTGTAAAATAACAGACAAAATCATAGCGCTGCATCTTCTTATCGTAATGTTTTTAGATGGTAGTCGGGAAGACGAACGGTTCTGGTAGCAGACGTTTGCTCAGTTCAGTTTGCATGTAATTTCATCGTGCATGCACTTTTGATTAGTTAACGTCGTTCCAAAATATATTAACGTTGCTACGTTTGGACAGGTTTATTAGTTACCTTCGTGCTGTGATTTTGTTCGGCATTTTTTCAAGTGACATTAACGTATATTTGGTTTTGTCAGCGTTTATTTCCATACTTACACCTTTACCAGCGACCAAAAAAGCTTCTGTGGTTTTCTTTATATTACCATAATTTCTTCGCCCAATATTTTTACATATTAGCGTAGATCAGAAGCTGATGTGTCCCACGCAGTTCTTCTTGGTTAACGTGAATCTTCCTAGAACCATCCATTATATTGTTTTACTAAAAGAGGTATTCACTGTCTCAATCAAGTAATAGTTATTCGTCTTACACCCCGTGCTTTGTGTCGGATTTCAGTGCTGTAGTTGGCGCGCGCAAGAACGGTTACACGCAGAAGTCTGTTGTTGGTAGTTCCCAAGGACCCCGTAAGTTTGCGCTAGTGTACCATACATGTATACGTAGCGGTACCAAGCGGTTAAAATTTTAGAGTCAGTTTGTTCAGTGCTGCGTCCGCGCATGCAGCAGGTTAGGTGCAAGCGTGACAGAGAAGGGACTACTGGAGGGAATTTGAGGCCGCGACTCAGTCACACAGCAGAAGTGCAATGTGGCGGTCGACTTCGAAGTACGGTGGGGCTACTGTAGTTAAATCGGGTCGGAGCGGTGTTGTCCCGGTGTAAATATTCAACTGTCTAGTCTTCATTACTGATTA
Source organism: Coptotermes formosanus (assembly GCA_013340265.1). Lineage (NCBI taxonomy): Eukaryota > Metazoa > Arthropoda > Insecta > Blattodea > Rhinotermitidae > Coptotermes > Coptotermes formosanus. The sequence continues at coordinate 1,824,344 of BLKM01012995.1, read as the reverse complement.
AGTGGCAGTATTGTCGTTTGTAACGAATTAATTAGATGTTTAAATTAGAGTAGATGTTTATATTTCGATGTACAGTTACAAGGAAACGTGCCATATTCGAGTTTCAGGTTGGCGTGTACCGTTGCAGTAAATTAGCCAAAGATTTTGACATTATCAGGCCGCAATACGTGTGATTTGTGTCCAATTATGCGCGTGTTAAACCAGAGTTAATCTCCATTGCCGCACGAAACGTTCTGACTTCCTGTTAAACTCATTTATAAATCTGTTTCTTTTTGTATATAATTCGAATGACCTGAATGAGATTCGTATGGTGTACCGTGACAAACCAGAACAAAGAACAAGTGGAAGTAACGAATTAGAAGCACAGTAAATTTAGGAAACTTATGTATGTAAAGGTATAGTGTTTTGCATGATCAAGACTTCTTCAATTAAATTGGTGGACTAGAGACGAACGCTGTTAACTACGACAAAATGAAACCGACAGGAAGAAGGAACCCTGTAAACGTCTTGCTTCTGATTCAGCTCGTGTGTCTTCTACCAACACTGATACAAGGTAATTAATTGACAGCAAACATCAAAACGAGACTAGCGGCCATCAAGTATTTGCTGTGGATGTACGTTGTGGCACGCCCCCTGTAATCTGCCGTCGTCTCGTAGAGAAATAACAACGCCACGTACCTGATTTAGAAATAGTGTCAGTTAATACTGTTCTCTTTCCCTTATACTTTTAATTATTACCAGCACATTTAAATAACAATCTTGGAGCAATTTTTGGACGTCTTGACGTTTTTATGCTTAAAATTACTGAATAGTCAATATTTTCTTGGGCTTTGTTTGGACTGTGATTGATACTTTATTGTTTTGTTGTAAGCTCAAAATATTTCTGAATTGAACTTTAATACACGGATGTTTTGCATTTCGTACGGCTCTGGAGCTCAGTACGATGGCCGCCCTGTCTAAGATGTGAACTGTGTGTAGGTTCGGATCCCACTTGCAGCATATATATATATATATATATATATATCGTTACTTTTGTCGCATTTGTGATGTAGATACCTGACGGTCCGATGCTTCATCAGACGTGCATGGCCAAATGTCTAAACGAAATAAGGGCGTAAGCCCATGGGTCACATTGGCCTGTTAGCGTCATTATATAGATGTATTTTGTGTTACAGCACTCAGATATACGTAAGTTTTGGAAGTTAATTTCAGGTTTCCGCTGCGGTGTAAATGAGATCTTAGCCGTTTTGAGATGTTACGCAGCGCAGATTGGCAGGTAGTTGCCGACGTTTCGGGACAACAATGCGGTCCCATCTTAAAGGGTCAGGCAGTCCTGCTTCACCATTTAAGATGGAGCCGAAAGGTTGTCCCGAAACGTCCGTAACTACCAATATATGCTGCGTAACATCCAGAAAAGCTGAGATATCAGTTTTGAAAGTTGACGAAAATGGGGTGTTTTTGTAAAATAATAGAACAAATCTTATACAACCGAAAGTTTAAATTACCGTAGCAGGAAATAATGTTTGTAACTGTCATCGCTTGTTGCTTCTTCAGTATAATTTGAAATTGCAGGAAAGAACGATCTGTGTGGAATTATTAAGGACAAGAGAGACAATTCGGAAATTAATAATGTAATTATTTATCACATAAACGAAGGTTGACATTTGATTAACTTTATATAAAACTTTGTCATGTCATAAGCGATACTTACGTATAGCCCCTTGTGCCATTTTATGCTTGTGTATTTTCAATGTCAAATTGGGCAGAGGCATGTCATTTTAGGTTGCAGCCTTGTCCAAAAGTTGATGATTCTGTTGTCATTTAGTATACTACTACAACTCTGAGGCTCTTCATCTGGCTGAACTGGAAACGAGAGTAATCTGTCTGATAGACCTATTGATTAGAACTGTCAGACAGAAATTCGTCTTAGAAATGAGAATTGTATGTACCGCCTGCTTGAATATTAAAAACTTCAGGATTTAGCCCACACAGTTTATTTCTGTGGTTTGCATTGTTCTCATAGTAAACAGAGTATGTCCTTATACGTGATTAACCGGTTGCTCGTTGTAATGGGTATGAAGTGTTTACTGTGAGGCAGAAACTCTGTTCTTGAAAATTTGTTGCAGAAATTTCGTTCCTCAAATGGCTAAGCCTAATAATAAACACGTTTCTTGTTCCATGTTTGAAAAGCAGTGTATAAACAAACGTGCTGAATAGCTGTGCAGTAGTCCGTTCCGTGCGACGTGTAGATCAAGTAATGAGCTCGCTACGCGCATGCAGTCAAACGGGGGATGTCACGTTTATGGTGTAGAGTTCTGTTGCAGACATTCGGTATTCTGGTACCTATCAACCTACCTGTCTCTGAATCTATGTGTTGTCCCCGCATTATTATTATTATTATTATTATTATTATTATTAGTAGTAGTAGTAGTGGTGGTAGTAGTAGTAGTAGTAGTAGTAGTAGTAGTAGTAGTAGTAGTAGTAGTAGAAGTAATAGTAGCAGTTTATAAAACCAGAAGCGGTCGTGCTATAGTCCACGATAATGGAATAATGTTAATTCCAAGTTTTGTACAATAGTGATCAAGCAATTCCAAATTTCAAGTGACAAAGACGCCAACACGCGGAGCAAGTCGATTAAAAATTACATTTTTATGTATTTTTCGTAGGAACATAGAATAATAAAGTTTTCGAGGTAATGTCAGAGTAAATTACATGTTAGGAGAACCCTGCTAAAATCAGAGATTTTCCCATCACACACCTTCATAAATTCTGATAATCTCGCTAGATCGACAAGGCGTAAGATTTAAATATTAGGAAGATGGCGCATGAAGAAGATTGATATAGGATTGTGACTTATTAAGAGACACATTCAATTTCATAATGAATGACTTTTCGGCTGTATGAAAAAGAGCGCTGCGAGGTTGTGCATAGTCCGTCAGTAATATAGTGAATCCAATTATGCGTGATATGGAGTCAGTATTTTGGCTCAGAAAAAAAACAAGTTCATTTTCATCTCGTCAGTTAGAAACGTAATTCAAATATCAACATCTTGCGAATTCGAGAATATTACGTTACATCATATTTTATTGTCGTCAGCACTTAGAGGTAATTAAATGCGAATTCGTAACAAAGACGAAAGTTTAATTTTGTTGAGTGGCTGATGTTGCTAGGAAAGCTTTAGAGAGTCTAAGTGTGTGAAGAAGTTAGAACTAAATTGTAAAGTCTGAGCCACTACATTGACAATTTATTTTCATGTTGCAGTTTTTGTTCTGTAAAAAGTATTGTTAATCTCGGTGAACTTTGAAAGACGTACGTGAAATGAAATTATTGCGCAATGTTGCTGTGTAATCGAACATGGTGAAACGCATGCCGACGTATGCAGATGAAGGGAGATTAGAGCCGTTTTTCCGTGCAGTGGCCATATAGGCCTACTAATGTTTCCGGAATCGCGTCATGCTAGTGGGGTTCGAACTTGTCTGATCTCGACTGAACTGTATCATCGTAATGCAGCGTTTTTTATATAGTCCTCGGCTTGGTTTAGTGGAAGAGAGAAAATATAATGAATACTGGATAATTGGGTTCATAGTACTAATGATTTGTGCCTGCTAGCACATTTTTGGAATGTCACCTCCTCAATGTGCTGCGGGTGCATAGCTGGAACATACAGCAAACATACGTGTTGAATGATTCGCAGAATTAAGTCCCGTATTGAAACGTGTTTAACAAGTGCATTGTGGTAAAAATCTTCCAATGCATAATTGACAGATTTTCAGCAGATCAAATTTTTGACCCGGTAACAGACGAGTAGTGGAAGAAGGCGGTAATAATTGCGATGACGGTAGTCTCAACAATAATGCTAGTACTAATGCATAAATAAATAAATAAATAAATAAATAAATAAATAAATAAATGAAAATGAAAGTGGTCGGACATTATGGACAGCACGTCGGCTGTATTTGTGTAAAAGTGACGACAAAGTGATCTGGATATTTCAGAGAAATTAGTAAATAACCTCTTGTAAATTCTGGCGGAAGAAATTAAGGGCAAATGGAGAGCCGGAAGCGCAATAACAAGCTCAATAATGACACGTACTTCAGTACAGGTACAATATCGTCACAACTAATGATTGTAGAAAATGTTCACTGTTTTACAAAGTCTGCAGCTGAATACGTTCAGTATCAAAGACGATTTTGGGTTAATACGTAGTTGCGTTGTATTCTTAACAAAGTCCGGAGAATGATTGCGATCATAATTATAGTGCTACTGCTGTTGTGGGGTCTCCTTTACAAAACACCTTCAGAAAGCAGGGAGAGAAGAACTCCGAACATTTCTGAAGGCGAATTCAAATTAAACGATTATTTTATTTCGAAATTATTACAGCAATATCTCTTAAAAGTACCAGCCACAGGTATTGCCCCCTCCCCGTCTGACTTTTTATGAACCTAATTATCTTTATTTATTGCAATAAAACGATTATTTGTTTGAAAATTATTACAAGAATATCAGTAACAATACCAGCTACGGACAGTGCTACCCTCTGGCTTACTATGAATATAATGTGTGTTTCAGACAGGATCAGTATGAAAGAGAGATTTCTCTTCTCTGAACGTCATACTAGTCGAATTAAAACAGCATACGAAAGTTCTGATTGACGTTTCTCGTGTGGGGATAGATACCTGCATAGGGATTCGGTGTAATCTTTAGCGAGAAGAAGCAGCACAACAAGAAGACAGCGTCATCAAGCGAAGCAGTAGCGGCAGTTTATGCGAAAAAATGTAACCAAATGAGGCTTTCTTGTGAAATTTTTCTCCTGACGTGAAAGACATATTTTCTTCGTTTGAAATGTTTACGAGATGAACACCCACGAGTGCGTGTGAGGTGACAATCTATAGCGTCGGCCTGCGTTTCTGGGGACAGGATACCGTTCTTTTCAACCACCCGACAGTGGCAATCACGCAACGCGTTGAAACTTGGTCGCATCCCTGTGACGGGTCTGCAAATTAACGTGCCGTACGTGTAACGTCTTGGTGTAAGGCGGGGGGGAGGGGGGGTAAGCAGCAATTTGTAATTACCGCAATTCGTCCCGTAACTTTTACTGACAGGCAGTGAGACAGACAGCTGGGAAAGTTTGGTTGAACAGCTCTCTGAGGTCAGAGTTCGGATAGAGAGCGAGAGGAAAGAAACTTGAAGTATAAAACTGGATTGTTGGTAATCGTAGTTAGAGCACTGCAATTAAGATATTTGGATAATTAAGGCCTATCTGTTTATAGAAGAATAATACTTAAATGCGTTATTAAAGAAGTAAATGTGAAGGTGTGGACTGAATTTATTTGGTTAAAAATAGGTTCAGTGACGGGCTGTTTTGAAGACAGTAATACGGATAACACTCGAGTTTCGTATACGTAGGTAACGTCTCGTGTTAACTTCTGAAGAAGACTGTTCTGCATAAAGTTGGATAGTTGTTAATTCTAGTGGAAAACCAACGGCGTGTGTCATGTAGGTGAAACTGTGTACACGTGGAGGCCGCCTGACGATTAACGCGGTTAGACAGACACTAACTGTATCCTTTGTCAGTGAATCACGTGCACGCTTAGTTTGACAGTCATGAACCCGAGGAGAAAACTTTTGAGAGATTGCTGTGTAACTCTAACGTGTGTTTGGTTCTTAAGATACGTAAATTTTATTAGAAACAGGCATTTTAGTATCGGCAAGTAGTATACCAAAGTACGTAGTCGATTGTGTTAATTACCGTACTACTCTTAGTGCTTGATATTCCTATCCTGGTTCAAGTACTTGGAACCCTAAGTGCGATTTTTGTGGAACTAGTACTAGATTTTCTAGGTTAGTTAATGTTTTTATGTCACTTAAATGTTAGCCGACGACCTGATAGCTTCTCAGGAAGAACTCCATGGAGTTACTTGTGTCAATTAAATGTTAGTTGTTAAGTACATGTGTTAAAATTACAAAACGTGCAGAATTCCTTATCGTTTTGATATGCATTTGGCAATCAGTAAATGTATAACAGCTCACAGTCTTTGAAACTTTAGCATGTCCTTAACCATTCAGCTTAGGCTATAGGCCCCAGGTATGTCTGGTTATATCGACGCAAGTAACGTTCGCTCGATGTATGGCAGATTCCACCTCTATATAGGCCTATGAGATGTCCGTTTCTTTTTGTAACACCCTGTATGGTAGCCGGCGGTTTTCCAGACTTGGAATGACCAAAAATTATTGCAACTATCACATAATGATGGCATTTTGTTGTGTTCAGACAACGCTGGGATCATATTCTGCTCTGCCACAACACAGTATAGCCTACAACATAACGTGCATAAAACTGTCGTCCTATTATCTGGCCCGTTCGACCCAGTAAGAGACTGTAGAAGCTAGTTCAGGGAAAGACGTATGTATCTTTGCTAAAATTGCCATAAACTGAGCTGTGTGTTTTGGTATACACTGTTGTAAGAACGGCAAGTGCAAAGTTGGGATAGTAGAGATGTGGGCAAAGTTTTACAGTACAAAATTCGGTGTAAAGACATCAGAGATCGTAGAAGTCACTGAACTGCTCTTGAGTATCGAAGCACGGGCGCTGTTTCATTGCGTTTGTCTTACGGTGTCTGTGTTCTGAGCAAATCCATATTTTAGTTACCCTACTGTCTCCATTTATGACGACGAAAACAATTTGAATGCACTAAAATGTCAAGTACCGGCATTAACAGGTGACAGAATCTGGTTATTAATAGGATATGTAGAGATAATTGAAGAGTACTGGAGCATCGTTATAAAATGAAATGACGATACTTATTCATATTTCATGTGTATACCGTGTAGGCCTCTAGGTAGGCCTATTAGGCTTACGTTTAGTGACACAAGGAATGAGCGTGTATATAACTTGTAATAAAGTTACGTGAGACAAAATTATGTTCTAGTGACTGAAGCTAGGCTTCTTCGGATGATCTTTGGCGCTCGGCGACAAATGTTGCGGCCTCCGGCATAGCACTTCTATTGCCCTTACGTCCACACACTCTGAGGGTGACAAGTCACACGTATTTTAATTAAGTTATTAATTATATGAACGCTTTAGGACGTGTTTCTTGCAGTACACAGACGGTCGTGTGTCAGATAAGAGGTTAAAAACTTGCCTGATGCTTTCAATATAGTTTACAGTGTTTTTGAAAGGTACACGTAGATTATCAACCTCCTAGAAACATTCGTTTCGTTTGTGGCTTGACAACCCTGCTGGGCCAAGCCCTCATTGTGGGGGTTTCGGGATCCTCATTCAGACATATACGCTCGGTAGGACTCGTCTCGTTGAGTGATCAGCTAGTCGCAGAGAGCTATACCTCACAACACACAACACTCACAAGAGACATCCCTGCGCCCGGCGGAATTAGAACTCAATCCCAGCAAGCGAGCGGCCGCAGACCCGAGCCTTAGACCGCGCGGCCACTGGGATCGGGTATGAGTGTCCAGCTACAACTACCTACTGAGCAAACGATTCATGAAATAGGTACGATCAAAGAAATAAACGTCCCTATTATTTCAGTACAAACCTTGATTTCAGGCTTCCGCCGCAATGTTGATGAGCTCTGCACTGTTCTGGGATGTTACCACACGACTCTTCGTAATATCCCATAAGAGCCCAGATCTAGTTCAGCACACTTTGTTTCAAGAAAACGACAAGATTAAAGTCTTTAACTATTACATAATTACTGTTGTAATGACATTTGTTTTCAGTAGATATCAATATTTTACTCACTTGAATGCTGATTGACAATTAGAAAAAAATACCGCAATTGTTGGAAGAGACGTATACTTTATAAGCTTGTTAGAATATGCAGGCCCAGAAGATCTTTAGGAAGGCTTGGAAAATAAGCGTGCATTTTCGACTGTACAAATATCACCTCGTTGTTTACTAATAAGGAAGAAGTGGCGATGAAAGCCATTACAACTCGCTACGGAATTTAGACTGAAGTGTTTTATGAAGTCGTGTCTGAATGGACTCTGATGACTGAACTGAACATAATTATCTACTCATACAAACTTCCATCACTGTGAAGTCTGTTGGCTGGATAGGACGCAACATCAGAAGTTGCACCAATATTTAGTTATTTTTGTACCTCTGTGTAGCGACCCACTCCGTGCAACTGAATGGAATTCCCGAGTTGAGTGACTGCACTTATTTTGGTTCGCAGCAGGATGGTTTGGTACGTAGCTGTCCACGGGCTGTGGTGGGAAGGTGGGAGTGTACTATCACTCAAACATTAAAAATGTGGATAAATCTGGTAGTTTTTTACAGTACCTACCCAGTATGTAGTAATTTGTTTTCCTCGACTGTTCTTAACGTCCTCAGAAATGAAGCGCCTCCATCAGAAAGTCCTATAGCATATGCCAGAAACTTAAACAATTCAAGCCTAGTTTAAGAATTTTGGTCTGTGAAATTACCTGACTAGACTCTAGCGAAATAACTTCATGAAACAGAGTGTCTCCTCTGAACTTGTTAGTCTCTCGGCTGGTCAAATAATCCGCATCCTCTAGACTTGATGTTTTGTTATAGTCTTCATAAGAACCCGTCAGTAGACGCTATTTTCAGCATTAAACTTCCAGGCAAATAATTGAAATTGATACAAGGATGTCCAGTAACCAAGAAAGCTTTATATTTCGAAATTAACGAATTTGTTCAAAGTATCCTACATCGTGAGTTCAGCCCCACTCTGTCATCACGTTGGATGTTTGCTTTATTTCCTATGTACTGTCAATTAACACTGCCTCAATTGCACATGTCGTCGAGTGGGAGGATGATCGCGTATAATTTTGAAAAATACTCGAAGAAGGCTGGCCTGACTTATTTAAGGCGCTATTCCAGAATTTTCGTGCAGAGATTTATGTCGAAAATGTGTGTAAGTTTATCGGACCTTTGGGAGGAGAGTCTTCCATAATACGAAGGACGAATGAAAGTACTCAACCACGAAGTTAAAAAAATATTGCACTAGTTACAGGACAGAACATTGGTGGTATTTTGTAAGAAATGTCTCTGAACTACATACATGTCTTTAGTTTAGTGCATAGATTTGACCAGCCTCTTAGAGATACACCAGCATTATTCCACCACATTCCCTACATTTTGTGAATTTGCCAAGTGTAACAACTTTCCTTACCATTCTGTGTACGTTTTGGATTATCGTTCGCATTTCCGATATCTTGCTGAGAGAAGGATCAGGGAATTAGTAATGTAAGGGAAGGAACGTATTTTCGCTGGTACGTAAGCTGAAAACGGAATCATAGGACGTGTAGCGTATAAAGGCGCCGACAAGTGGCATGTTCTCCATATTTAAGCGTAATCACTAAACCGACTGTGCCGCTAATAACGTAAAAAGTAAGTGAAGTCCATGTGCACGCAGCGAAGTCATAGGGTGTGTGCAGGTTCTTAACTTCGGCAGTAGATGGGTGTGATCGGTACCTAACAGATCACTAGCAACCTGCGAACCCTTAATGAGTTTCGAATATTCTCATGCATTGAGGAGCTGTGATGGCATATTCCATTGGGGCCGGACAACCTAAGGAACGCGGTACCAATTCCGGCAGGGACAACAGATTATTCTCTTCTGAAAAATTTCTAGACCGGCTGTGTGCCCTCTTATTCAGTAAGTACTAGGTGCTCTTTCCCCGGGGGGTATAGCGTCCGTGACCGTAGAGGTTTGCACTTCAGACGTTACGAATCGGCGAAGCTATAGCCTACTTCCACTCCACTGTTTGCCTTCAAGCTGTGCACAAGAACAATTTTACCTCACCTTATGCGTCGGTCACAGTTCGGTACAGCCATTTTATAAGGTCTGAGGTTGGATCGAACTTGTCATATGCAGTCTTTCGTATTTATGTTCTTGCAAATGCACTTTAAGGTTTGGGTGCCCGGATTTTGTAAGAGATGGGGACATAAACGTATAGACTGTATTCAGTTTGATTAGGAAAAGTCCATCGGCAGTCCATTTTAAACACATGATAACCCTTTGGTTTCCATTAAAAGCTGAATTTACTGACCAGGTATGCTATTCAGCAACTATGCTACGAAGAGGTAGGTCATGCAGGGAGGGAAGTATATTTGACCATAAGACTCTTCTGACTTAAAATTAGACGGCTACCTGTAGAAATAGGATATATTTGTGACTGCCTACCCGTATTTAACTTACGTAAATGTATGACGTGAAGTATATTTTCATCATGATCGTGTATTTCTGTAGAAGGAGTTATGAATATCTGACATCCTAGCCCGAGGGTTGCTACAGTATTTGAGGGGAAACAACGAATTGTCAGCGGGGTTGTAAGCAATGAATTTAATATGCCCTCACGAACCAGCCCAAAAAACAATAATAAATTAAATATTTAATTAATTTATGTTTATATTTCAGTAAGTGAGCAACTGTTTCACGTTTCTATTCGCTCACATGACTCTAAATATTAAACATGGGGTATTAAATGCACATCTGCATACACTGTGCAGGTACGAAGTAACCAACAAAGAAGTCAGCGTCTCTCGATTGGCTAGCATAATCTGGGAATCCGGGTTTCCATTTCTGCCCGGAACCAGTCTGTTTCGACTGATCTATTTCATGGTTTTCCTCACCAAGTGCTCCCTAGTCCACCACATCCGTCCGAATTCATGTAATCATCAGCCTGCCGACCCCGTACAGTCTGCGAACTATTGTCAGGGTCGTTAGGTAAACGGCGAAGAAGCAAAATAAACGATATATTGGAGCCCTTGTATGTAAACAGTTTAATTTATATGTAGCGATTATGATTGATTAATTAATTATGAAGCTTGTAAGAAGAAATGTTCGTGTTCTCTTCGTGGAGGGACCTACAATATGGCAGAAGTAAGCATCACATTCACCCGTGGCACCTCAGAAATAAATCAGTCACATAACAGAGGAAGGCCATGAATCAAAGCGGGGCAAAATGTCTGAACGTGAAGCACAAATAGGACGCAAAACGTTCAGCCATTGTGTGGAAAAGAGGAGCATTGGCACTCTATACAACGGGTTGTTCGTCAGAAACAGTGTTTCTGTAAGCAGGAACTTGACGAGTTTAGATGGAATGTATATAACATTAGCAACTGACAGCGTCGTTAAATAAAACATTCTCTTTTCGGTCTAGAAACAAGGATAGATAGCTCTAAGTTAAACGAAGTGCGGTTTGGAGTAAGAAAACAGTGACGGTGTTGCCAGTGATAATTTCCTTTTATCAAATATGAGGTTTTTAGAAGATCTCCAAATAAAAATTCCCTAGCAGTATACAATGCAAAATGTGAACGTCTACCATTTTCGTCTGCGTAAAAGTTGGGTAGTATAAGTTTTGACTAGCTTTCTTGACGTTTATTCAAAATTTGATGCAGTGCCGAATTGGCTGCAGCATTGGCATGTGGGCATTTCTTCGCAGGTGTGTTCTTTCAGTCTTGAAGCCAGCGTGTATGCTGTTCCAATTTGTGCATCAGAATTGCAGCCTTATTTGTCACGTTTAACAAATCATGGTTGCAGTTTCATCATGTTTAACAGATGGCGCTTGGGGAATATTTTTGCACAAAGCAGAACTGGAATTTGTTGGCAACCAGATAAAAATAACATAGAATTGATGCTACTGAATATCGGTTCCATTTTATTTTTCTTTGTATTTCGTTGAATATATTGCTATATGTATTTCTCTTCAAAGTTACAAACAAGGAATTCGGTAATCAATAAAATATTATTTTACTGTACGTTTCCTATTTATCGACAGACAGGGAACAAACCGCAAAATTCTGGCAGGCTTTGTGATTATTTTTTCATCTGCTCATGAAGAGGGATGAAGCAGGAAGTGTATTGACTTGCATTTGTGTTTTTCTATTCCATCGCATCCAGTTATGCGATACTTACTAGATGTCCGTTGGGTGTTCAATCACTTTACATGCAAGTATAATACATAATTATGAAGCATTTACCAGCTAATACAGATTTAATGTAAACAAGTATGAATCGGCAATATACTGTTACAGTAAACAGAACGTAATTTGATTTACTAAAAACTGTCACCCACAACAATGTAAACGGAAGAAAGGTTGAAAAATATGCCATGAAATTTGGAGCCTGTAAATATTCTTGTGTTTTGTGTCAACAACAATAATAGAACACAGTAAATAGACACTGAAATTTCCTGCGTTTCCTATTTTCTTTAAAAAATATTATAGGCGCAGAAGTTTTACTGTGCAAAATGACAGTACGAGCAGTGAGACTGAAGTGGAGTGGATACAGTCTTACCAAGTCTGTAAAGAAAACTGCGTTTTTCTATATGGCGAATTTCTCCTTCTTAATTAGATCCTTCTGAGTGAGAAAGAACGGTGACAGTCGCAACATTGCGACTTCACGTAATGCAGATCTGTAGATAAGTCTAGGGGCTAGTGTGACCTTACTTGTCTGGTTTCATGGCGCAGTGTCTTACTACGGGGGTCACTTACTTTACTAAATCAACGTAGAGCGATATATCTGCAAGGAATAAATACATGTCTCGGAGGGTTTCCATTTACATCATGGTAATCTATTTAGTTACGTACATGTTCACTTTCCTCACTTTGTACACTTCTTTCCATTTCCTTGCGTGAGTAGAAGACTTTTCAAATTTTTGTGATGAAAAATCCTCGAAGATTTATACAGTATATCAATTATTTTAAGGGGACACATCGTGTAAGGTTCTTGTGTTCTGGGATGTTAACGCTGTGAAGATTTTTAAATAGTTACCGACGTTTCGAACGAACTACGATCTTTCGAAACGGCAGTAACTGTTTCCCAGTCGGAACAGCGTAACATCAAACGAAGTCTTGAATCTTCAGCGACACTGGTGTGAGAACCTACTATCTGCCATGTAGCTGTCCTAATTAATTTCTGTCTGCTTGATTTATTTTGGGATCACGTCCGCTAAACATATATTTTCAGATTGACGTACTGTATGGTTATTATTCAGCTGACACATATTCAAGCATTATTTCCTCCAGAACTCGAAAATACAAACACCACTTTACTTACCATTTTAAGAGAATATGTGTAATACAGTTGAATGGAATATCGTGGAATTTCCGGATTATGAGTAATATAATTGAACGGAATTTAAGGAACTTAGGTGCATTAAACGTTCTGTTCAGTCGCTCAGCGTATAACTGTCCTGCTGTGTCCTTTGTCTTGCCTTCGCGATAGAGCATTGTTTCTCAAGCTGTGGTACGCGTACCACTACTTGTACGCCAACCATTTTATCTGGAACACGGCCTTAGTCAAAAATCGAAATATAGAAAGGTAGGAATTTTAAAAAGTAAATTATACACATTCTACATATATTTGCTAATACGCAGCATTGCTGGCAACATTATATAACTCATCCCTCTGTCAGCCAGTCTTTCCAATATCAGCTTTCTTATCTATACAAAAATTATTGGTGGTACCTTGAAATTCTTAAGTTTCATTGAGCGGTACGCGAGCGAAAAAGTTCGAGAACCCCTGCTATAGTCTAGGTGATGAAGCAGGAAAACTCATAGACCTGCCTTCGGGAGATACGGTTTTTGAATCTCGCCTGGTTGCCGGATCTCCACACAGAGATTCTCATTGTTCTCAGATGACTTCCGGAATGCTATCTCGGACCGCGATCGCCTCCTACGAAAACGTGACCTTATTATTCGCAATAAACTGCCTCATTCCATGCTTTTTATTACATACAGCCTTGTTAATCGATCGGTGGTTGTATGGTAAGTACTAATTGTTATCTGGTAGGAGCAACTGGAAGAGGTAGAATTGGATTCTCAGAGCTAGATAGATTCACAAGATCAATGGAAAACATAGGAGAATGACAACTTGCTGTAATGCTAAGAATATTATTACAACGGACTTCCGGGAATTTGTGCCTCCATAGGTTGTATGGATATTCGGAGCTATAATATTTACGTATTCATTCGGTGAAGAAAATTTACAAGGTGATTTGGGAGAAAAGGTCAGTATTTTGGCAGGAGATAGTGTCGGTCGTTGTGAGAATGTCCATGTGAACATGTGTTTAATTCTGAATGCTTACCGAGGTAGAGGTGTTTGAAATTACAAGTACAAAAGCATTGTGAATTGTATGTAATAAAGAAAGAGGAATTACTTACTGTTAATTTAATTTTAATTTCATGTTTAAATGATAAACTGGTTACACAGAAATTACAAATTTGTTACATTTCACAATAAAAATTCGAAAATTTCAACTTCCACCTCAGTACATTCAGACGAGTGCAAAGTGCGTTGAGGTTGCGGTGGGATTTTCGAAACTGTAATCAATTTGTCATTTAAATATTAAATTAATATTGACAGCAATTTCTCTTTACTTATTACCATTCACAGTGCTTTTGTATCAGCAGTTTCAAACTGCTCTATCTCGGTAACCATTCAAAATTAAACTCCTTTTCATATGGACTTCTTTCTGACGATGACCGACACGGTCATCTCCCAAATTACTGACAGTTCCTCCTGAATTACCCTATGTCGATGCGCAGTATTACAGACATGTGGTTATGTGAAAGTGATTCATAAAAAAATGAATGGCGTATTGGTATTTAACCCTTACGCAATTGCACTGACTGTATCCATACATTTTAGACACTACAATTCCCAGGTATTTGACATCATAATGGATTTGTATCTTGTGTCGATGTGACGCAGCTGAGTTTCGTGAGACAGACAGCTGGGCGAACTATTCTCCCGCTTTGATGGGCGCTGGGATTCGTAAGGCAGGGGGTGAATTTCACTTAGACCGTTCGATTCCTGACACGGGCACAATATTTATCGCTTCTTCTAAACGCCCATACCGGCTCTGGTGCCTACCCAGCTTTCTATTCAGTGGATGCCGGGAGCTGCTTCCTCGAAGTTAAAGCGGCAGGAGCGTGATGATCGCTCACCACCATCTAGGTTAAAAATGAGTGGCTTTGCACCTCCAGTACACCTGCATTCCTTCATGGCGTGTATAGGGACAAGTTAACGTTCCAGAATGGCAGTGTGTTTCAGAAACGATACACCAGGCCAACACAGCTGCTATACAGCAACAGAAGGCAACATTAAAAAAGAAACCTTGTTTGGGGTAATTTATTTTGTAGGCTGCAGAGCAGTGTGTACTGAGGAACGCTAATGCGCGTAGACCTGCCCTCTGTGCTCTCTTTACCATGTAACTTATTGCGGGGGTGAAAAACTTTCAGGAGAATGAGGGTTGAAGTGTGTTGCACGCATGGAGATTTGCAAATGCACACCTGTATGTCGGAAACCCTTAAGGAAAAAGGCCAATCCGGTTACTAGGGGAGGTTGGGATTAAGATCGATAATGCATTTATAGTGTTTGAGGGTGTTTATTGTTTTCATCCAGTTCAGAATTGTCTAGCGACATGTTGGCGTGAACACTGTAGGCGAAATGCTCTAGCTGAGTGACTGTCTGAATCTGAAGGATGTAATGGCTTCGGCGTAATGTGTGGTTTGAGGTTTCAGCAGCGTTGTTGATGAAGATCAAGGTCTTCTGAGATATGCCGCTTTACGCATTGGTAATATGTTGGTGACTGTTTGAAGTAGGTTGCTCTCCTTCACGGTAGTGTGAGAAGGAGGACTTCTGTTCATCTCATGATGGAGACGGCAAGCTCCTCCGAAATGCTGGTAACAGATTCTCAAACGACACATCGTTATATCCCAGCACAGTGTCCTGTTTGGGGAGCGATATCGTGAAGTTCTGTTACTGGATACATGTCCCCTTGTCCGGCTATAACAACCGCTGTGGGTAGATATACCGTAACCCACACCCACATTTGAGCTACTGAAACGTAGGCTATACTGCTAGTTAGGGCAGCTGGTACCCCTTTGTTTTTATATATCGATATTTTCATGATATTCTGTCATTTCTAGACGTGTTCAAAGTTTAACTGCTAAATTTTACAAGGTCTGTGTTACACTTCATTTGTAACACCATACGAATCTGAGAGTAAAATCCCCTTATAATTTCAGTTTCATCGATGATGCTTTACATAGTTTTATATTTTGAACGAATGTACTTTCGTATGTAGTAGAATACGCTCGAACAGAAGTTCTTTTGATCAACATTTTTGAGGGACACATTAGAATTTATGTTCCATTTTACATACAGGGTTGGGGGTACACAATTAAAATTAATATAGTATTTGAACCATATTTAATGGACCTGTTAGAAACAGTGTTAAAGTTATCGTGCATCACGCAACGTATTCTGTTTCACGTGATTATAGTATTTATGTTAGGCTCCGGTATTTTCGTACCTTTAATGAAACGAAGAAGCGTTTACGCTAATTGGACTATGGAGCTTAAAGTTCATTTTACTCTTGAAATTTTTCTTTTCTCGTTCATCTCTGGCAAACTTTTTGAACTTGCTGGTCATTTGTGGAGTCTGTAGTTAAGTGATAGTCTGGGACAGGTAGGATAAAGAGGCGTTCGACTGTGATCTGTCCCGCTGTTGTGTTGTTGTCGTTGTTATTGGCATGTGACATATTCTCTTCAGTTCGTTAGGAACCGAGATGAGAATGAATGACAGCGATCTGATAACAGATCCGATCATGACCTTACGATGTGCGTCATTTCAGGCTTGCTGCGTGGTGTAGATAAAATCTGCGCTTGTCTGGAATGTTACGGAGCGTAGAGCGGTAACTTTGTACCGATTTTTCGGGACAACCTGTCGTTTGGGACCGAGGTATTGCCTGTGAAATATTTCACAAGTATTACTTGTGAAACCTCATCAAACTTACGCATCTTCAGCACCAACTTCAAGACGTCAAAAGATCTTAATGCAACGTAAAATTATGTTATTTATTTGTTATCTACGCTTTATACAAATATTGGTGTACACTCCCTGTTGATGACCCATAATAAGTCGAACTATGTCGGAGTTTTGATACTTTAATTGTAAAGACTATACTATAATTTGCTGGTATTGCCTTGAATATATGTTTATCTTAATTTAATTCAATCATTAAAATATGGCATTCGCTATACCGATTCACTTCATTTTACACTTCTGTATCTTTCTGACTCCTGGGGTCGCGAGACAAAACTGCAAGCTTGGCCTGGATCTCGGATCAGACGAGTGGAGAAACACTGATCTAAGACTTCACAATATTTCAGGCCAGTTCTACATGTTTTATAACTGGTTTCAGAATTATGCTGTCGCAAAACACTGTTGTTCTGTAACCTATACCGATGTGTTCTGCGCGGAAATCAAGTAATGGCCGTCACTTTTCATTTCGCAAAGTAAGTAAAGTTAATGGTCAGAAGTTTTCCAGTCTTACATTAGTCTCGCTAACACTTACGCAAAGCCGTCCGTACTGCACGGTCTGTGATGTAATACGCTTGCGTTTTCTTCTAGTAATATTGTTCCTGCAAGAATAATAGCACAAAATATTTTTAATGGCCTTGCAATGCCACACAGAGCATGATGATATCCAAGTGCTCTGGTATTTTATGTTTGAAAATCGCTGTCTTTAATTATGCATTTGTCACTTCCTTTTGTGCTCTAGATCACTCTTGCCCAAGCCCTGTCCCGCAGAACACTGTTAGGGGTTCCATGAGAAATCGTGGAATGAATGAATGAATGAATGAATGAATGAATGAATGAATGAATGAGTAAATAAGAATTTTAAAATACCGCGAAAAAATTCAAATATCCCTCAAAATATCGCGGGTGTTTTTGTCCATCGCATGGCAATAGTGGAGTAATAACTGTGCTCTAATGATTGTGTCCTTTGTTTGTATTTGTTTCGTAGTAGGGGTTCGTTGGGATATGAAATTTATGTAAGGGTTTCTTCGTGGGACTTTAAACAAAGTATGATCAGGGTAAAACTCAGTAAATGATTGTCTACAAACTCGAAAACTGGTGTCGCTCCTAACTCCAGGGTAGGGATTTTTCTATTCGTCCTCCGCACGCAGACCTCCTGTGGGACTAACACTATATCCTGATTAATCTGAGCTCGAGTTCTTTTCCTGGGAGCAAGCTGCGTGGGTGCGAGGCCGACCACTCACTTAATCTAGAACGGGCATTAAGAATGTACGAAGTGTTACCTTTACTTCTTCAGGCCGTGCCATGTCTGAGACCATTAGTTGCCGGCCTGCTCACAACGAAGGCTCGGGTTCAAACCGAGGCCGGTGCAAATTGGATTTACAGTGGATAGGATGACACTGACATAGGTTTCTGTCTGAGAACTTCCGGTTATTCGCTGTCAATATTAATTCACCAGTGCTCCATGCGAATTCAGTTATCTGTTAGCGATGCTTTATAATCGTAGCAGTTGACGGTGTCTTGAAGTGAAACACGTAAAAGAGCTTCACTCCTACATAGGTGTTTATGCTCTGGTTCATAACCACAAGAACAGCTACACTTCTAATTTTATACAAATTGCTAGTGTCAGTATCATACAAAAGAAAGTATCGGACATTGGAAGTCTCATTATCCATAGTAAATTGCACTGAGTTTTAACATGGCCTCCATTGCTGACTGTAAATTATGCAACGGAAACAAACGTATGGGTAATACAAATGCTCGGGCTCTAAGATTGCTTTTCAACCTTCGTTATACACACTTTCTACGATACGGAAGAAATGTGGGGTATATTTCTAAAATGCATTCAAGTGTAACATTAAGCGATGCCACAGTATTATATAGTGGAGTAGCGTATGTCGTAGAAATGGAGGTGATTTGTATAGCTTAGTCCTGTTTGTAGGTGTATAGTAGTTGTAGGGTCATTAACCACCTCCAACCCCTACCACACATCATTCTCAACCACTCATCCCCGGCCTATGATCCATTTGGTTCGGAGTGAGATGGCTTTTTGACATAATGCCCAGCATCAATTGAGAATCTCTGTCCCCCTGCCACACTTCGAAACATGCAACCTCACACAAAATATAATTCCGTATACCTTCCCCACACTCTTCTCTCTTTCCACTTCACTCTGTTCACAATTGAATCGACAAGCGAGGGCTGTATACTGGGGGCTGAAGAACACAAAATAGCCCCGAGTCAGTATAGGAGACGGCCTCAGGTCCCTTCACTCGGTGTGCGAGCATTTGTGTGTGTGTGTGTTTGCGCGCGTGCGTGCGTGCGTCGCGCGCGCACGCGGGCGCGTCAGACCAGAGCGGAACCCTCTTCTACATCAAATGAATGGAGGCTGTGTGGGGTAGTTTTAAAGGTGAGCGTTTGTAACTTCGTAACATGACGTTTTTCACCAGCCTATATAACTTGCTGTTTAACAGCACTCTGTGCCCGCCCCCTCTCCTGCACACTGAAATGTTCAGACAGCCACAACTTCACTCGTACCTTCTAACAATTCCAAAACATGTGGTGGCTGTCATTTCTTTCCATTATACAGTTACATGTACAATTTTTAAATCAGTAGGAATCCTATGTGTAAGGAAGTTAGGCCATCTCTTTTAAGTCTGCGTCGAGGACTTTGGGTCGTTATTTGTGTGTGTGTGTATTTTTGTGTGTGTGTTCTGTGTCCTTGTGTAATTTAATAACCATGAAACGAGGTAACTAAATAAATAACTAACTCCCTGATAATATATGTGGACTGTCTTGAAAAAGTTTACAGTTACGTAGCTGGTCAATATATGTCTCGCTTTGTGTGGCATCTCACAGTCCATTACCGTTGTAATAAAAACCAATGAAAAACCCTTAGGCTGGACCTGAGGAATTCAGTGTACATCATCACTTACTATCTGCGTAATATCTTTTAATATTATTCTCGCATACATATGTACCCGAATGCTCCCAATAATCTCTTTTGTCCGTACATAGTTGTCAGGTACCCCACGCATGCTACATACCCCACTAAATTTTTCTTCTTGGTGTATTCTTTCGTACAGTGTTGAGTAACGTACACTAATTATGAAGGTCCTTGTTTTGCTGTGGGCTTTGTAGCTTATTGTTTTTAAATATAAACATTCTTATTTTTCAAAATTGTCAGTAGACTCTGGGTTATTGCACCGAGAGTGAGTGGCAAATTTTCGCGTCTGTATCACAGCGAGTTATGTATGTTTGTATATTTTAATGTCAGTAGAAGTACAAATAAAATGTTTAAATAATCTTTAGGAACTTACTGGCAGTTGTGGAAAATATGACTGTGCAAGTGAACAGCAGGAAACTACACCCTCTTAGATTACAAGAACAGAAGTCGATCATGGATGTTAAATTCGAAATAACTGCAGATAAACTGGCTTGACATGACTGAAGAGCATGATTCAGTATGCTATTTGTGAGTCTTATGCATCCTATCGCATGGACATATTGGATGTATAAACAATTTATGTCGCTTCGTATGTAATTTTAGAAAAGTAAAATAAAATTTGTAATAGAGACACTTACAATATGTGATGTTGCAGACAGGTGGAATAGGCACTCAGGTGTATGATGCGTGTTCAGAACTCCTTGTTTGTAGTTAAATTCCTAATTTATTAGGAAGGTGGTTTCGCTTTAAAGAAGGGGACGAAAATAAGGCTTATAGAGTATTTAGTATAAAAAACCTAAGTGTTTTGTTTTTGTTGCGGTCTTAGTTCATATGGACGCTATAATAGACCAAAGGAAATTTGAAAACTTCCAGTTTTTATGTTCCTTTTTTTCCGATAAGTTTTTCTTTCTCTTGTAATTTAGACCGTATTATCTTATCAGAACTTTTTTATGTGGAAGATAAATTGCTCATTGATTGAACTTAAAATGGTATATATCGTGACCATTCATTACACTGATCCAGCTTTCGCATGTAAGGGTATATACAGCTACACTTCAATTTTCGTGTCGGATCAGATTCTCAGTTGACCAGAGGAGCATTTAGTATTACAGTACTGTAGTTAGTATTGTTTCTCTTCCTTCGTTTTTAAGTGGCTAGTCTGCTGGTGACCGGCGACCCGGGCAAGCTAGGAACACCCATTTACGTATTTACCGAGGAAACCCCGCGACCCGTGGAGGCAAAGCACACGTCATATACGCAGTTACTGTGGAAACCCCGCGACCCGAGCAAGGAAGGCGGGCCCATTTACTTAATTAGATTTGAAACCTCGCGACCCGTGGGGGCAAGGCACCTGTGGAAACCCCGCGATCCGGGCAGACAAGGCACGCCCATTTCCGTAGTTACCGCGGAAACCTCGCGATGTGGGCAGGCAAAGCACACTCATTTACGTAGTACCGCGGAAACCTGAAGAATGTATATGCATGTGTATTATAATTTCGTAGTGGTGCCCGCAGTTATCGTGAAAACCCGAATAATGTGTATGCATGTATATTATATTGTAGTATTAGTGCCCGGCAACCCTTTATATATTTAACGTGGAAACCTCAATTAGTCGCGTCTGTTACATACCATCCACATACCCGTCAAACTGAATTCTATGTCTTGTCTTTTCCTGCTATCTGGTGGTGGTCCGTGAAACTCCAATGTGGTAGTGTGACAGAGACTGACAGTTCTACAGTGTATATAAGAAGGGCTTACTGCTTGCAGAAGGCAAAAAGTTGAAGCATTTGAAGGAAAAGCCACGCCATAAAATCCCATACCATGATCTAAGCTTTTTTGTGGAGAAGGACCCCGCAGCAGACGCTACGGACGCACCGCAACCTTAAGGCGTCTTGTGCAACCTTATGGCCACGACGACGACGATGATGATGATTGTTGTTGTTGTTGTTGTTGTCCTTTTCCTAGTAATGGTGCACGAGTGGAATGAAATTGACAGGGGAACACCGAAATACTCGGGGGAAAACCTGTCCCAGTGCCACTTTGCAGACCACAGATCCCACGTGGACTGACCCGGGATCGAACCCGGGCCTCCGCGGTCGGAGGCCGGCCGCTAACCGCCTGAACCATGGCACGGCCTTAGAGCATGAGTTACACCAAAAATAATATTGTTTGCGAATATTTCTTTGCTATTTTATATCTTTGTGATTAACCATTTAAAGACTGAGGTTACGCTGAATTATATATTACAGGCTCATTTCGTACCGCGCAGTAGACACACCACAAAAGGAGTTTTAAAAATCAATCAGTTAATGCCGTATGGGAAACAATCGCGTTTTTTTCCGAGATACGTACAGAACACTTAAATAATACTGAATTATATTACAGTTTGAATCCGTTCCGCGCAGTAAACACACCCCGACAGGGTTTTAAAAATCAGTCATTTACGTCTGTATGGGGAAAGAGTCTCAGTTTGTTCCGAGATCTATACAAAACACGTAAATAAAGGTGAATCATATTACAGGCTCAGATCGTACCGCGCAGAAAACACAGTTCTCTGTATTTACGTCTCCTGACATCTAGTGGCGGTCTTTGGAACTCCAACGTTCTCATAGTTCTTCTGCCATCTGGCGGCGGCCCATGGAACTCCAAGTGTTACATAGCTTGTTGTTGTTACTGAATAATAATAATAATAATAATAATAATAATACTGAACTGTTATTGATTAACGTAGAGTATGTTAAGCATAAAGACCGGTTTGAATCAAAGTTGTCCTTTGAAAGGCAAGCCCAGCCTGATAAGCACGTAGTTCGTACCGCACAATAAACGCACTCCATATCGGTTGTAAAAACCGGTTATTTATTTTTTAGGGAAATATTTGCTGTTTTTTCTGAAAACCGTACAATACACACAGATGCAGTGTGGGCAGAATACAGGATTTTTGAATGTTGAACCTGGTGGTACGTGAAGTAACAACTAGGCTTTAAAACGCAGTGTATTATATTCGTAAGCGTTTTCCTCCTCTGGCTTAGCGAATATTATTACTAAAGTTTATTTACTTATTGGATATTAGTATTCGTGTTCACTACAGTATATAGAAGTTTTGATTTTCGCCGATCTTATAAGCAAATTGCTTCTTCTACGCAAGTGATCATACCTGTTGAAGAGGTTGGGTCTCTTTTCATCTTTTAACGTAGCATTAAATCAGATTCTTGAAAGGATCGATCGTAAGAAGCGCCTTATTTGGAATATGCGTGGCGCACTATTATGCAAGTATTTACGTTACAGAAGTCTTTACGGTCACGTGATTAAAATTAGTAAACAGAGTAGAGGAGAAATGGTAGAATATAGCGTGTCTGTATTGGAACGTATGCGGCGTAGTTTGGCAGCTGTTTAACGACGATTCGGGAGAGGCTATCGTTCCCGAAACGTCGGTAACCCGCTGCCAGCCTACACAGCGTAATATCTCAGATGAGGCCTCAACCACGCCGCGCAGAACCCTGGAATTTCGCAATAATGGAATACGTGAAAGAGCAAGTTTATGAGCCCCGAAAATAATTCTCGGTCTCGACATATAGCCTCAGCACTAACTGGCCTTTCATTGAATTCTGCGGTTTATTGTTTTACGGTCTATGTTTTACTGCAAGGTTTAAATTGGAAAATGCAGAGTGGGGATTGTTACAACTCTGAGGAAGAAAGACACATCAGTCTGGACTAAATCACTCTGTTGTATCTAAGGTGTGGGTTCTTCTCTCCTGTGCCGAAATGTATGTGTCTACTCAGAAAAAATACGATGTTTCAGAAAAGAAACCGAAGAGGAAAACAAATTTGTGTATTTAATTTCGTCATATACACGGCAGTACGTTTTCGGTTTAGCAGTAAAATCTGTTTGCAGCAGATTTTAGTCTTCTGGGGTATGACCCTCTGTTGACTGTAATATGTTACCGAAATTTCGGAGGAGTTTGCTACCTCTTTCTTCAGGGTATTTGATGGAAGACTACGTTGCAGGAGATAGGGAAAGAATGTTAGGTGTTGGTCATGGCGAGCCATTAGAAGATGCTGTGGGGTGGGCGGAGTCACGGATAGAGCCAGCTGGCGTTAGGAAACAGGAATGGAACAGTTGGAGGAAAACCTGAAATCACACAAGTTCCTAAACCTGTTGTTACGTAAATTTAATGACGCTCGATATTTTCTTGAATCTTTTAAGTGCTGCATAATTGTGGTTAATATTCTTGTGTTTAAAATAAGATACTTAAAGATTTACATTATCGTGACAGGGCCTGATGTTGACAGTGGTAAGAATGTAATATTGAAGTTCAGTTTAGTAGTTTAAACACCTGCAACTTAAAGGAAGTGAATTATGAAACAAGTACTGTAGATCAGTAGGTGGTGTTCACGCTGTAGCCAATCAGTTGTATTTTACAGACAAAACAGAGGTTAGGTAATCTGATTGATTCCATCATTAGCACTGAGTAGTGTCTCCATGAGCAACTGTGAGTTAGGTCAATGACGGTGCCATTCGATTAAGTAATTGACGCCTATTGTGTTGGAACAAAGGTGTTGTGGCTTGCTATTAGCATGGGTGAGGATAATGCGCAACCATTTGGAGGCACACCATTGACTCAGCAAACATGAACTGCAATTTGGTAATCAGAAATCCACTTCCGAGCACTTCAGAAGTATATCAGCAAATTTCCATTACGTAATTATAGTATCCACTGCCAGCGAGACAGTGCTGATATATGAATCAGCTGCATTAGATTGTGCCGCTGTGTCGGTCTGGAACTGATAATTTAAGAAACATTTGAGAACTAAAGTCATGACCAACGTAATAAATCTTGCATACATTATTTTATATCACAGGAAGAGTAGCGGTCTTCAGATGTTTCTGTGACATTTTACAGCTTATGTGATTGTGCAGGGAGTTATAACCTATTATTTAATTCTATACGCTTAAATCGAAGACGAATTAAAGGCGAGAATCTCTTGGTCAGCCGATAATCGTGTGAAATTCTATATTCTTTGAAGTTGTTACAGTAAACTACAGTGATGCTTTAAGCAAACGGTAACATTATCGCTTGCTTAAAGTACCATTTTTCCTCCATTATAGTCTCTGGGTTGTGCGTCACATGACGCCCATACCACGACACTGCAGCTATAGATGAGGGGACCGAGATCACTTCTTTGTTAATCCTCTGGAATTTTCATGTAAAATATAGTAAAACGCCCGTTCATTCGGCGGTACTAAATTTATGTACCGTTTATTCAATTTTTTGTACCTTCGTGTCTAGGTATGGTGATACGCAACTCAACTAAATTTAAATTACATTAAAGTTGCGTTTTATAAAGTAGCGCCGAAACGATTGCACTTAATGCCATCAACATGGAACTGAGTATATTGAAGTAACACAGCTAATGGTCACAGGGTAAATTACGTTTCTGATTCGTAAAAAAGTTTGATTTACGAAAGCTGTTTCTATTATTAACGCCATATGAAACAAAAAAAAGGCTGAAAACGTGGTTGTTTTATGCCAGTGAGAGCATGGAGTTCTGGATATAAATTTAATTTACTCTAAACATTCCGAGCTAATTTAATTTAGGATATACCGGGTTCCGAATGAAACGTCTTTCTTTTTCTGGGATTGACAGATAAAAGGAATACGTTTCTCTCTCTATATGAGCATCTTTGCATGGCAGTTATGCGCCGGTTTTGTAATGCATAGTCATCTCTTTTTAACTTTTATAGTCGCGTAGAATTATGTAAAACATGTGCTTGTTAAGTGTAAGAGCTTTCTTGGTGGATTCCCAAATTGATAGCGGGTTTTTATGGGTAGCATCCAAGGGTTTGCGCGTTACTGCGGATGCTGTGTTTTCCCGCATTTAAGACACTATGTTTTGTGCGCGTCGTACTGGCTTTATTGTTCATTCCTCACCTTTAATATCGCCATAAATAGCTACCAAAACGATGGCTCTCGAGCGCAAAAACGTAAAATGTTAGTTCTGAAATTCTGTACTATTCCACTCTACAGTATTTAGAAACTCTCAAATCTGTTTACTTGTTTATTTTAAAATTGATGGGCCATAATTACAACCTGTGACTTTCCGGTTGAATCCCTTTCCACTGGAAAATGCAACACTGACAGAATTTATATCACAGTGCGGTTAACTTTACAGATACCCAGCAAAGGTAATTAAAAAAGCAAATTAAATTTACTTTTAAGCACAGTAGGGAACTGTGTA
This sequence comes from Coptotermes formosanus, assembly GCA_013340265.1. Lineage (NCBI taxonomy): Eukaryota > Metazoa > Arthropoda > Insecta > Blattodea > Rhinotermitidae > Coptotermes > Coptotermes formosanus. The sequence goes on along the minus strand of BLKM01012995.1, from coordinate 1,798,340 downwards.
TACGAGTACGTACATTTGACGTTGTGTTCTATAAAAAACCTTATTCTGCTTATAATGGTTTGAGTTTTTATTTTGTTTGTGTTAGTGCGGTTGCTCAAGCATTAAAATCTAGGGTGTGAGGGTAATTTCCGAATCAAACTCAATTTTGGAAAACTAACTCGTTCGTTAGTGTGTGCTGTGGTACTGAACATAGGCCGTGCCTTAGCAGAGGCGGGTACTCACCGGCCTCCGATTGCAGAGTTCCGGAATCAGTCCCAGCCCGGTTCATGTGTGGTGTGTAGCGGTGTGACACTGGAACACATTTGTGTCCGAGTGTTAAGTTTTCCCGGCTGGTAACTTTACACAAAATGCCTCATATTCGTACACTCTTAAGTCGTCGATTGTATGTAATCTTGGCAACTGACAGCGTCCTAAAATACCACACTTAAATGGTAAAGGATCTGAACCAAAGGCGCATAATTGTATTCAGCGAAATGTACTTGTTCGTCCAAGCTACGGAATACAATTGCACTAATTTCTTATTGAGCCAAGGTACGCAAAAATCTTAGCATGTCACGCCTATGTCAGAATGAATGGGTTATGGTGCTTCTGGATACATGAAATGGCATATTCAGTTCGGTTACACTGGTTCATGTGTACAAAAGGGCTTGTTCTGTCTCGGCATCAGTTATGTAACAAGGAAACCCAGGAACGAGTTTGTGCGTTGTATACGGCTTTTGATCAAATCCGTGTATTAAATGAGTTTCTGTTAACAGCATTCGTTGTTCAGTGTCGAAAACATTTGATATCGATTTAAAACCGAGCTTGTTTATGCTTGTGTTTGTTTGTAATTGTGATCCCTTATTTAGTCCGTGCTACGTATAGGCTAAAAACTTAAGAAAAGTGTACGTTACAGACATTACATTGGCTGCATTCGCACCGCTAGCTGTTTATCTACAAAGTATAAGATGCAAGGCAACAGTCCTTTCTGTGACGTGATGAAGGAACTAAAAGTGTAGTCTACTTCCATGGAAATAACTGAACTCACGACTATGTTAGGAAATTTATTTCGCCCGTCAAGGAATTATATACGTTATTTCTATTGGTGTAACTTTGTTCTACTCTGATGGGGCGTTTAAGTAATATTTTGATCGTATTTGGTAGGAACTGTGCCAGAACTGTTTGTTCGTCAGGGTGAAGCTGATTTATATAAAATTTTATGACGTGCCTCAGCTTTGCATGCTTGGGCCAGTGTGACTATTACGGTACAACCATAATCGTTTGAAGGTTTGCTAATGCCAGCTTGAGAAGACATTTCCGTTTATATTATTACGATTTTGTTGGTGTTAGGTGTTCATGCGTAATCTGCGACTGACGTTCTGGCAAGTGATATTACTTAACGTATCGTACAATTTATAATCACGCCCTCATATTCGTACTTATTGGTATGTATACGGTGAAGTGTGAGTGCTTTAACCATTGAGGGCACAGTGGTTGCTGTGTATGCCATCTTCTGTAAAATCATGGGTAAAACAAGTTGCTCGTATTTATCGTGCAAGATGATATGTCGCTGCAAATTTCTTGTTTCCGTAGTGGTATGTTCTTTTGTTTCTGCTGAGAGCCCCTCTGAGTGTATTACTGATTCAGCAAGCAGTTTGCTTGGCTGAGCAAACAGCTGGTTCAATGTGAATTCCGGACCCAGTAGTTGCTCTTCAAAGGAAAGTAAAAAATATGAGAGAGCCCTCTGATTCGCATTAACTTTTACAGTTTCTGAATACTGAAGGAGAGGAGCTTACATGTACCGTATGTGGGGAAAATGCAGATTCTTGTAATGCTCCATCAGGTGGTATATATTCGTACTAGCCACTGCTTTTTATAGCGTTGATTGAAGTAAAACGTGGCCTTGATATATATTCTGTAAGAACTTTGTGTATATTGGCCGACTGTGCAGTTCTTGAATTTAAATTATTTCTTTATTTGCCCGTTCTTAAGTTTGCACATTACAAACTTCTGCTAGAAATCCTGTGTGATTTTGTAAGTGTATTGTGATACAGGCTAGACAATAAGCGTCCGTGACGTACATCTGGGTTACTGTAATGCCGCCAGATTTGTTTGACTGAACTAAGTACATCTGTAGTCAAGCAACTTTGCCTTATCTGAGACGCAGTATGTTGTGTGGGTACACAAACTGCGTACATCTGACAAGCTTCCCGCAAAAAAATTGTGAGGTTACGCTGTCATCATTTTACGCTGAGTGTAGGCGTGTGTGGATTTTTACCTCTTACCCAGAAGTAAAATGTAAACCTGTATGTGAAATTTGTTGTGATGTGTCTACTCTGTTACCTGTAACCTCTGTCTCGTTTCATTTCTGCTATCCACAGAGTAGTTAAGCCTTTCCCGAATTCATAGACGTAATTTAGTCTTCTACGTATGTATTCCTTCCGGGGTTTCTTAGTAAGGTCTTTGTTTGTATAAGTCATTGTTATTATGCTCATTCTCAAATATTTTCTTCGTTTACATGATACGAACAGTATGGAGATTTAGTGGTTTCCCACTGCTGCCAATTTCCAGTCTTTTAAAGCTATAAATATTTGTACAAATTGAACTGAAAGTATTTAAAACAGTCTAATTACTAGTTTTCTCTCTCGTTACAAATATTGTGGCAAGTACACTGTATCCATACATTACTTCTACAAATTTTGGCCCGCGCCGTGTGCTGTTTGGTAAAGATTCCAGACTACCAGCTGTATTCAGTTAGCCACTTTTAAACCTTAGTAGTATCCATATGTGCCATCGGATTTATAATAATGAAATCGAGATTCTCCTCACAGTACGTATTTACGTGTTTGGTGATTTTCAGAAAAATGACTGTTATTTCTTCACCATCATTAATTATGTGGCTTTTGTCATGGAAGCATTGTGTTTTCTGTGAGGAACTGAACATTTATGTAGTTTAGGCTGTTTCTTCCTGTAAAGGGTAACAATAAAATTCTTATTTACAATATCCGTGCTTAATTCGCAGGTTGCTACACTAAGGTTACGAAATCTGCAAGTGTTGGCTATATTTGCATTTTGCGGTAATACGTGTTTAACTGTTACAATGTAACTCCCGTGATGGGGTATCATTATACGATTTTGTTTAGTTCTGATTGACGTAATTTAATTGGTAGTGACAGTGCTCAACTGGTATGAGAGGTACTTACTGCACGTTAAGCGTAGGCCAAATTTCCTGTGCAATGGACCCTCTTGCTATTGAAATAGTATCCTGTACTTAGTCTGTAGTTAGTTGCACTTGCAGCGCGAAATCTCTTATGCGTTACAGAAGACGCTTCTCAGCTAACAGTTTCAGCTTGCACTATGATCAGTGGAATCAACCCACTTGCTGAAGTTCTGAATAACACTTGACTGGGTGAAGTAGGAGTACTAATATTGCAACATGGACTCCTGATTTCTCTGTGAAGAGAAATTTTGAAGACTGAGACGCCAGTTTCTTTATGTTTTTCTTCTAAATTCATCATAAACGCCCATGTGATAAGTCATTTCAGTTGAATTTCGTTCTTTAAATTACTTGAAAACTAAGAACTCAATTATCGGCAAGTACTTAACAACAAATTATAAGCAGAATTTCCAATTAAAACATACAAATCCTACTTGTTTGTTGCATAGACTGACACTTCTGCAGATAGATTGGAATTGTTACCAGTATTTTATTCACTCCGTAGTCTGCCTTACGACAGATACATAGCTTCTTCCAAAGTGGGTTCTCCACAGAGCGCGATCTAGTGCTTCCTCTTTCAGTTTCCAGTACGCTGTCCTTTCCTTAAGATTATCCAGTAGCTGCTTACGTTTTCTTCCTCATCTCACCTCTACTTGTATCGTTCCTTGTATCCTTTCTTCAATAAGGCGTTTTAGAAGGCAGTTCCTACAAGGGCTCACAATACCGGTCAGAATCTTAATACCGGTATTTCGATGTTTTTAAGTTATGAAACCAGGATACCGGTATTAATACCAGTATTCCAAAAAAGCATTTTTCTCAATGAATTTTGATGACAATTTTGTGCAATGCATTTTACTAGTTTCTTTGTTAAATTTAAGTCTCATATTCTGGTGAAAAGAGTCTTCTTGTTGAATACTGCTGTTGCCGTGGCAATCCTGGATTTAATCTTGCTTGTGCATCATGTGTAATTTGTTATCATGCTACCCAAAGAGTTGAAATACTCCACATTCGCCAGTTGTTTTCGATCGATCCTAATATGCGTTGGGGATGTCTGTCTTGAGATTGTAGCCTTAGTTTTTCCACATTCGTTTTCATCCCGTAGCATCTTCCGATATCATTGAGACTATCAGTCATGCCCTGTAGCACCCCTTCTTCCTTAGCCAATAGCACCAGGCCATCTGCATATTTCACAATGCTAGTTATTTTTCCTCCTATTTTGAAGTCTCCGAACCCTTCAGGAACTTCCTTGGTGAGGGACTCGCTGTATAAGTTGAATAGAATCGGTGGCAAACAACATCCATGTCTAACGCCTCTTCCAATATTTATTATTATTATTATTAATATTATTAATATTTTATTGCTGTTATTGTTTTAGTTCATTCAGTTTAATTTAAATCTCATTTATTAAAGTGCTAACGTAACCGCGCAAAGGCCAATTACAAAACTAGCATAAAATAATTGAACACAAATTACGCCAATAAACACACACAAACACACAACAAAATAACGAAAATTGGATTTGTGACTTAAATTGAAACACAAATTAGCTAAATAATTGAAACCGTAACTTAACTGGAACTTGACTGCTGGCGTAAAATCTCTTTCATAGATCTATTTGTTTACTGAAGTATCTGTATCACTGCACACAGAATTTGCAGCTGTTGCACATCTAGCGGAGGGCAATTTTTGCGTGATACAGAAAACGGCTTAAAGTTTCTAATGTTACGACACGGAACTATGAGAGTAATATTGCGAACCAAGAACGGACAACATTTTGATCTCAGCAAAATATGAATGAAATTGAGCATTAAGGTGATGCCTTCTGACTTATAAAGTAGGTAACTTAGAACATCAAGTGTGCGTGTATAATTGGATGGAATAGGAGGAAAATAACGAGTGAAGCGTAGACCTGCAAACTTCCGCTCGAGGTGTTCCATCTTATTGATATCAGTGGTTGTAATATTATCCCAGTCAGGCGAGGCATATTCTAATTCAGACCCAACTAAGGTGAAATGAACAATAAACAACCAATAGTAGAAATGAGTAGGTCAGCGTAGGTATGTGTCCCAACGTTTTAAGTGACTGAGAAACAGTGTATAATAATAATAATAATAATAATAATAATAATAATAATAATAATAATAATAATTTACACCGTGTCAAAATTTCTTCAGAACAATCTAGTTGAAATCCTAGGTGCAAGCCAAATGTTCGTGGGTACAGGGATGGACTAGGAAGTTTGTATTTCACGATATGCATGTATAGGAACTATATGCTGTCAGAAAGTGGTCTGTCTCTCTTTAAATGTGAATTTATTGACTTACGTATTAATTTAATTTATGTGTTTTTATTTGCTTCATTGTTTTGCCATGTAAAGTTGTGATATAATGCAGTTGCAATCAATATGCCCTTTCATACTTAACAAAATTGGCTCTATTAATGCTTTTACCTTGGGAGACACTATCCAGTTTGTAAGGAGTATATGTTTTGCACAATATTTGGAGAGTTGGTGCTAATTTCTTCTTCAGGCATTCGCTATTTTACCGATTTATTCTCTAATCTCATATTTATGATGGTTTGAGAGGATGCTAGGTTAAATACACTGATTCCCAGGTCGATGTTGCAGTTATGAGTACTAGCCAGGAGCAAATATTACTATATAATTGCGGCGAGTCATATAAATCACCGAGTAGTACGCAATCCAGGAACAACGCTTAAGGGATTCGAACGATGATGATGTGTAAAAAAAAACAGACTAATGTTTTGGACATTGTTCGTCTTTAAGGTTTATTGAAAATACATCGTGTGAGAAGCTGGAAAGTTTGTGTTCTCAGTAAACGTAGACGATGGACAATATTTAAAACGGTGGTCAGGATTACAACTACAAAGGTATTGTTCCTGTCAAATTCATCTCTGAAAAAGGGCATTGTCCGACATAATAATTGTATGTGTTACACTCGCCAGTCGGCCAGTATCACAAACGTTTTCAAAGAAATTGCTCTTTGGTATGCTGATTAGCCTTAAATTTGAGTTGAATCTGGATACAGGTTTGACAATCCAGTACCAATTCCGATGGTATTCCATTTGTATATGGGCTACATGAAAGTGTTTTGAATTGAATATTTTAAAATTTCTTAGGCCATTCTTATGCACCACATGTATCATAGTTTATTTGTCAGCGGTATTTTCATCATTTGCACTTCGTTATGCAGAAGTCGACTAATCAGCAACCTTGCTTGATGGTCTTTTGTTGCATAACTCCGTTAATTTTACATTGTGTTTTGCTAATTCAGATGCTGCTTTCTGTCTGTTTTATTCGAAAGGCTTTCTATAGAATTAGATTTTTTTTTCACATGACATGCCTTTCTGAAATGATTTTTATTTTTCACAATTCAGAAGTACGTAACGTAGGCCGAGATTTAAAAACGGAGAGCCGTGTGTATTGCTGAGGGCTTGTCCTTTCATCTTCCAATGATAGCTTGAGCTGACTCTGTGACGAATGATGAACCTCTCGGAACTGATAAATCTAGTTTATGACTCCGATGCTTTCACTCGCTTTGTTGTCTTGTTTTGAAAAGTGAATAGGGCATAATTATCAGCTTTTTTAGAAAGAGGCAGCTCGGGTGTAATAATTTAGCGTAGTTGCTGCTTGATTCGCTGTAGACTCCCTTGGGTGTAATATTAACTCTTGAATTGCTGTGTATGTATGCAGACGCGCGTGCGCGCGCGCGTGTGTTTTTCCAGTCATCGCTTTTAACCGGCGTGATTCGTCACACCATGCATAGTCACTCGCATGAAAGTCGCTAGCTGTTACTAGTGTTTGTTGCTGGACTGTACTAGATGTGTTTATGATACTCCCTACTGCAAGCGCTGTGAGTTTAGTGAGAAGGTAATGCTGTGACCACTGCAAATTTACGTATAATTTTTGTGTAATATTTTCGAGACTTATTGAAACAAGAAACAAGATTTGGGACATCTTTTGAGTTGTTTTCTTTTAGGCCTAAATGTTTCCAAATACACTGTGTGCAGTAGAAGTTAATTACGAATCGATGCGATACGCTTTTGCAGACCTATGCATTCCACGTCGCGACGCGCAGTAGTCTGGTACTGTTTTACCAGCCCTTAAGATGAACTTACTTCTTCCATACTGTACTTTGAATAATGATGCAGTATGCTCCTCTGAAGAGGTGGTGAATTTCTACCGGACTGCGTAGCTTTAAATGCCACCATGGTCCTTTAAAGCTTAAAGAACTAATCACCCAACGACATAGCGTCACGTCCCAGAAGAACTTAGTCGTCAGCAGCGCCACTATGAGAATCAAAACCTCGCGCTGTATTTCGTATGGGATTTATCAGAAAGTTGAATAAATGCTGTGTGTCAGTTGAAAATAACACGTCTGCTTAGTACGTATTCTTTTTTTATGTGTTAATAAAGATGAAAATAGTTTAGAATTTGTATAGAGTAAGATCGGTACTTTGCACATGACACAGAAACTGTTACAGATAATTTGTAAGTTAATGTAAACAACGCCGATATTAAAAGTGGATAAAGTAAGTGATGTAGCAAATATTTGTCGGGTTCGTCATTTTTAAACCGCTGTTCTTGAAGGTCTGCCTGGTAATAAAAGATCAGATTGCTTCTCTGCTTTATTTCTTCATTAATCTTGATGTATCATGCCATCGATGTTAATGTATAGTAAGGGTTTTAAAATACTGAAAATCACACATCCAAAAAGACACGTTTGTAGGTACTGGAATTTTTGTTTCCAGATAAAATGTATCTAATTTATCTAAACGCTCTGCATTTGAATTTCTTTTTTATTCTATTACATTCCCGTACATGGATGAGATGCAATTTTTTTTCAGAAGATTTTATATTTCTGTAACAGATTTAAAGCGTGGAAGCAGTCCTTGACTGGAATTATCAATTCCCACAGAGAACGACTTCGCTGTATATGTAGTGATGTTACGTGGTCCTTTGAACAAAGTGTAACGCACGCACGCACGCACGAACGCATACACGAACCCCTATACATATATACACAACTACACACGCACATATACGAATAATAAACCAACCGAATTCCCACGAGGCGCGTTAAGAGAACAAATTACAGAATTACCTCTATATGGGCGGTGTGAATTCGCTCCTATTCCTGGGGAACAGGGAGGAGATTTTAAATTTCTCTTCTCACAATTCTTGCATTGTGGGCGTGAGTGCTGGCCATTTTCAGGTTACGTCTACAGAACGGTGGAGCTTTTTTTTAAATAGCCCGTGATATGAACATCGATTTACTCCCTGTTATAAATTTGCATAATTTTTAACATGTGTTCATTACGATAAAGTGTTGCCGTCAGTGGCTGTAACAAAACATCATTTTCTGATTAGACATTGTGAGACTTTACGTATAACGCAACTAAAGGTGTGCTTGAATTCAAAAGCGATTTAGAGGCAATCACCCTTTTAGATATTGAGTAAAATTGTGACTGTTGCAGTTTTCCTGTACTTGCGAAAATGGACGGTCTTACTCCGACATAATTAATTTCAGTCTTAACTTAAAAAAAAAGAGAGTTTGTAGGAAATTAAATTCTGACAAGTACTCTTTATCTCTGTCACTCAGATACTGTCTGAAATTTGCAAAAAGCAGTCATCGAAGGCATCCAAAGGAATTGCATTTAATCCGGCGGATACGTTCTCTTTGATAGCCTCGACATCCTGAAGTCTTCTTATGTTTGGGTGGTTTTGAATTTACAAAACATATGTCTGCTGGAGCGAGGTCAGGTGAATGAATGTGGTGAGTGGATAGTCTCAAACACGCCGCGACAGCGTCTCTCCGAAAGTTGTGTCTCTTCTTTCGCCAGTGCGTGAGACTATGTGGAACATACTTAACGCAGCTCTTGCTGTTTCCAAAATCCACATTAATTTATCGAATCGACCTCTGGTTAATGTACTTCTAATCATGAATCAGTTTTAGGGTCATTCGACTGTGTGGTCATCCGTTCACGATTTTTGAAAGTATTTCGGGTTTTCGAGCAGTTGACGGCCACCCAATTCTTGGATTGTAGTGAAGGTGCCTATGTCCATCTCTTAATCTCAACCATTCTAAGACACGTGCATGAGATAGAGGGTCACTTGAATAAACAGATTCAGGCATTTCCTATCTTGCTAAAGCTGGTTTCCCCGAGTATGAAACAAAACTTGATGTTAGTTCACTGTTATTTGACAACAAAGACAAAACAAGCCAAGCACAGGGCTGCTGCGGATGAAATTATCTAAGTGTAACTTTTTTCTGCTATTCCCTGGAGGTCATAAAATGAACTGACGGGAGTCTGCTACACTCTGTTTATGCGCCGAACCGTACTCGCGTGGTAGCATCAGTACCGGTATTCTATTCTTTGGAGAAGTACGTGGGTATTTCGTTGATTAAGAAAGGTTAATTAAAATATTTTTGTGAGGTTACCTGCTATACAGAGGGCTCAGTCACGTCTTTGTGTGCTTGCAAGGAGAAACAGGTCGAAAAGTGCCACATAAAAAGAAAAGTGTTTCAAGGAGAAGAGCAGGTTTCCGTGTGCACAAGTAACGCTGCTAGTGTTATGCAACAGAGGAATTTTATTCCTCTGTTCCTAGGCCTACCGTTTCTGCAAACGTTGCCTGAGCCCATTGATCTTGTTGATGAAAATGAACATGGATGAATGTCTAGCGGATGGCACTTCTACGTCTTATTTGGAAGGTTGGCTTTTCTTAGTTTTACTCAAGTAAATGCTGAAAAAATGCCGAAAATTAGGCAATGACCAAGTCCCTCCATTTCGTTTACAATTCATTAGTCATTGATAATTCTACTGTTTGCTGTACATATTTTGAGCCATTGACTGCGTCATTAAATAAATAATAAAGTAAATAAATAAACATACAGCGTATGAACCGTTTCCAGTCTACGTTCCGGCGATTACATGAGTTACGAAACTGATAATTAGAATGTAATATGTATATCACTTTATGTTTGCCAGGAGACACGTAGTGTGCAGTCACCTGCAGCACAGGAATAGCTCGCCTTCTGCAGTACGAAATGCAGACATGATTAAAGTATATTGAAATTTCAGTGTGTTGCACGCATCTACAAAACCTTACGAACTTCGATCGTTTCTTGGGTATTGTTACAAATGTTTTTGTTCCTTGGCTTCATATTTGCTCTGAAAACTTAGTTCCCACATGTTGGAACAACTGTTCATCTATTTATAGTCTGCGCCATTAATGTTGCTGTGAACAAACTTTCCAAAATTACTCAGTATAACGGAAATGAAAGTGCATGTCATTATGATGCTGTTTGTAAAACACAAACTGAGTTTAAAACTATAAGTGTCTTCGACACAGTGGCTTTTATGTACATAAATATGCATAGTCACATGCTGATGGTTTACGGGAAATGTGTGGCGTGATGTACCTCGTAATCAGATTTTACGCATTTCAGTCATTTTCAGGTGATTTGTGTGTGCGAAAGAAATGAGTTACAGCTCTGCGGCCAAGTACTGTGGCAGATAGAGAAGTTACGAACAGTACATCCTTGTGAAAGTGTCACATTTTGAAAGCAGGCGACATTTTATATGCATACATGTATATTCGTACCGTATAGGAATCGAAAGAAGTTTTGAAATCTTAGCTTTTAATGTGGGCTGTTACCAGCAAATCTTTGGACTGGACAAGTACGTTGAAGATAGATGTGCTGACGTTTTTACCTTCATGTAGATAATATGTAATTCGTATGCATAAAAGGTAGTCTGGTTTTAAAACAGGAAAACTTCGTGCATGTGTGTCTGTATACATAAATACATACACTGTGTATATATTTATGTAGATACACAAACGCGATCTAACACTTGGACATCCACAGTGATTACGTCTTAGTCAGTGGCAGGTGACGTTGGAGTGCAGTTTGTACTCTTTCACAGCCGTCGTTTTAATGCTTTGCACCAGGTTGGTGAAAGAGTATGTGGTCATACGAGGCAGCAGGTAACAGTAGGCTCGTGAAATTAGCATAACAAGGAGATTAATATGTGCTGTTAAACAAGTGGGCCTCGTAGGAGGGTGAGATACTGAAGGCGGGGATATAATAATCTAGTACTCGTAGCACGAACTGGACCGAACAAAATGCACTGAAAGTTTTGGTCGGACAAACCTGAAAGGAAGAGGTAATTTGGAAGGCCTAGTTGTAAATGGGAGATGATATCAAATAAACCTAAGGACGGTGTTGTGTGAAGCTCACTTGTTTCGGCTGACTCAATATAATGGCTGAAGTTAGGTTGCTGTGAACGCCCTAATGAACCTTCGATTTCACTAAATGCGAGGAATTTACTGAAGAATTCAGTGACTGCAGCTTGAGAAGAGGAACATTACTGCATGTAATTAGTTGTGATATTAGCCTTCCAATTTATTGTTCAAGAGTCAGTTCAATATAATCAAACTGTGCCTCATGTTTGTCGTCCGAAGACATAACCTCTTTTGTAGCTCTTGACGCTTGTTTTCTGTAAATACCCTTTAACGCCGAAAGTACAATTTGCGTGTACAATGTAACGCGATAATTCGCTAGCAGTGGTCTCCGAAACACCGGGTTTTATCCTTTTAGTTCGTATAAATGTTCATAATCTCACTTAATGCAGCCGAGAGATGTGGTCGAAAACTTCTTCCTATTATTTTCATTTCATTCGATTAGGTAGTACATAGTGTAATAACAATAGTAATAATCCTTAATGCGTTGATTACAGTGTAGAGAATTGTTCGCAAACTTTGAACCTAACTGTTGTCTATAATACCATTTAAGCCGCCCACTACAATTACCATATGATGTAGAGTGACAAGACCAGACATTTCGAGCAGCAGCCTCTCGCAGTAGCATCACATTAAATTGCTCTGATTCCCCCCACCATTGCGTGGTCATTATCTCGGCACCCGGTGGATCGTGTAACTTCCTCACTTTATATCTCCCTCGTCTTCCGTCTACGGAGATAACTGCCAAGTGTCAGCTACGAATGGCTGTGATGTTCCACCTAGAATGAATTAATAAGAAATTATTATTTCAATTAAAGGAATCGTTAGGTGAGCAGTCGCGTACTGTATCCTGTTTACACGGCACGCTAAGTGGATAATGAAGTGGTGAAACCGTATTATGTTGGCGTGTTTCATCGTTATGGCAGGTTGTGGAAATAAGTATTAGATCTTTTTCGTGGGAACGCGTGGACGGGATTTATCTCGCTCTGGATAAGGCCAGTGACGGGCTGTTGTGAACACGGTAATGAACATCAGAGTTCTGTAAATTGCTGCAAAGTCTTGACTAGCTGAGGATGTATTAGTTAAAGAAGGATTGTGCACCGTAGAGTTACCTATATAATTATGTCATTTAACTCCGAAACATTCCGACATTCGAACTGTTGTAAATGATTACTTGACAACAACAAAATTAAATTATCTTGCATGATTTTCGGGGAAGAACTAACTAAAGAAATGGTAGATTAGACACGAAAATTAAACTTGGATGAAAATTCTTTCGTTATGTTTATCGTTCAGTTGTAATTGTCAAACTAGCTACTGCCCGTCAATGTATATTGTAAAACATATCGACTTACATTGTGTGCTGTTGTAATGAGCACTGAAAGGTGAATTTTCTGAACGTATTCAGTATAAAATGAGGGTTGCAAGTTTTGGGAGCGGAGTACTTCCTGAGAAACTGCGAGTCGATGGATGGTCAAGAATCTTTATCCGAAGTTGTGACCCTGGGCATGATCCTCGCATTGTATGTTCATTACACTCGTTTTAATATTACACTCCTATCTAGGCCCTTGTCTCCCAACTCGTCTTTTCGCTTCCGCATTTCCGAGTGAATACGTGAATTTTTCATTTCTTCCATGCTACATGTTGGACGTTACGTTCTACAGTTTAATGTGATTATCTGTAGTGTTATTGTTCTTCGCGTGGGATGAGGCAGAGTCCCTTGGTAATGCGGCCGCTAATGGACCTATTGTGCCAGCTCCGGATAATAGATGGATGAATACAGAGCATTGGCGGAGCAATAAGGATGAAGGTTAAGACTAACAAGAGTTGAAACAGTGGTGTGTCTGTAACCGTCACTGCTTGTATGATGCGAATTCTCAGTGTGCGTTTTGCTACAAGCCTAGGCGCCTTATTGCCACGCGTTACGTGCTACAGCGGAGACTCATCTGTAATTAGAAATGCTACATCAGGATGTATTGGCACTTGCTCATGAATTAGTGTCGAATTAGTGTTCTGCTTCACAAGACAGGGAGAGTGTGGGACTGTATTTACGAGTGACATGCCGTTGTAATAATCAAATAAAGCGAGGAACAGGAGCAGTCAGTAATAACTATACTTTGCAGTGATTTAATATGTACTATTCACAGTGTCTAAGTCACTGCCAAGTACAGTTTTGATTCACTGCCCCCCTGATTCTCACTGTGGTGTGGGGTTGAGTGACGAAGGATTTTTCTGCAGCTCTGATCATGATGAAGTGTTACGTTTCGTGTAATTCATTCTTTTATTTCTTGGATAGATAGTTTTTCAGACAGTACGTTGTGGACCTGTACTTTTTACGTACAAGAAGTTTAATTACTTGTACGACACTGTAAACTCCGATTCTAAATACGTAGCCAATACTGTATTACGAAATACGTATCTGTTCTGATAGTGTTATCTTTTATTGTGCTTTATTCAGTGTCTGATACAGTGTATAAAATTCTGAAGGTTACTGTGTTTCGAAGAAAGGCTGTGTCTCAAAAACACAAACTGCCGATGTCTATTCTGTAAGCCTACACGTTACCCATCTCTTTTTGTACACCTCCATAGCATTGTTATGATGGTATTTCACACTTGTAATCATTCACTGTGACCGCATCGGAAAAGCCCAGAGGTTGAGACCATCTTTCTGTCGGATTTAATTGAGTAGATATTTTCTTTTATTCTCTTGCCCGAGGATTTTGTCCGACTATGTCCCCGAAACTTCACGTTTTAATTTTTGTTTTAAACGCGGTGTGACGGACGAAATCCGAAGAGTGAATGATTGCAGTATCGTTCTTCTTTTACCCGAAGGCGGGAGTGGTTTGGGAACCTGACATGTCTGACTCAAAATTATGTATTTTATATCAGATACAATGGATAACGTCACAAACTGTGGTAATAATTATAACATTGTAATGCACTGTTATAATATTTTACAACTGTAGTGTTCACTTTTTCTCTAAAGTTCCCGAGCTGAAAGTGTGTGAACCCACTAATGACGGCCATATTTCAGCTGTTTGATGATGAATGAAAGTGGAGAGGCGTCGTGGCACACTTACCTGTATGCGCAGGGAGACCACGTGAGAAACGGCGTCGTATATTGGCGTCGTGCATGAGAATGACAGGGTTGAATCCATGAATAGCTAGCAGAATTCTGTTACTATATTTGGGTATTCAGGTGTTACCAATATTCAGAATTTGAAGACAGGCCTGTATTTCGAAATATTTCAATACGAAGATTATTTTTTCGCTGATATTTTCAAAGGCATTAAAGGTTTTGTACTTACGAAGTCGTAATAATTTACTGTATATGAAATCAGTCCGCGGTTATTTACGTGCAACATTATATAAGAATAAAATATGACACAGAAATGTGGCAAAGTCCGTAAGCTATGTGTTTGTATTATCAGCATAAATTCCATTAAATACAACCAATTTGTTCCTATGCAACTTTATTTCCGGCGGCACTCTGATATATTATACGCCATTTCTAATAATTTTAATAAGACACCCAGTGAAAATAAATCCAAATATCCCTGCTACTGTGAGAAGTATGCAAAATATGCAAAAATCAGAGACATTCCTTTGGGGGTTCATCTCGACTACTAGACAAGGACGCTACAGTTTAGTGTATGAGTCAGCCTGACGCTCGTCACATGTATTCATATAGAAGAATTGGAACCTGATGGGGAGTCGTTTGTTAAAACATCAGACATTAGCCGTTTAAGTACTGCTAAATTTATAACAAATATAAAGCGAAGGAATGAGTTGGCGATATTGTGATAATTGTCAGGGTGAAAAAAAACCAACCTAACTTTGCGAGATTTGAAGTTCTGTCATTGGTGTTTTTGAGATTCAAGTCTTCAGGGACCTGTACGTCATGTCAGCTGGTAAATAGTTACCCACGCTTTGAGGGATCGTAGTGCCTTCGAAACGTCAGTAAATATCGGTGAACACGCCACATCATAAGAGAAGACGTGAATTTTTCAGGTAGCCTTCTGGCCGTGAGAAATTGAATTTAATATGAAGCCTCATGTAGGTGCTTCAGTTTTAACGTGGTAGTTGGGTATGGCTATCAAACACACACACACACACGCACGCACAAAATACACATGGTCACACCGAACTGCGTCCAATCTGGTCGAAAAGTGTCGTACACCGTACGGAGCTGCGGAGGTGGGCCCTTTTTTTAAGGCGAGTTCGCATTGTTGCGGAAAGCGCTTATTAGTTTGTCATAGCCGTCCATTTGTCCGCATGTCTGTCTGTCGGTCTGTCCGCATCTGTCAATGTGGTTCCCACTGGACGTATTTCCGTGAAATTCGCTATGGAGGACTTATATGAAAATCTGTCGAGAAACGCCGAAGTTTGTTGGAATCGGGAACTTTACGTGAAGACCTAAGTACATTTTATTGCTGCCGGCGAAATTAAATTGCCATGAAAGCCCTCTGTTCGACTGAAATCGTATCATGCTGTTAGGATTGCCGATGAGGTACACACGTTGCGCGAAGGCCTCACAATGTTGCGTTATGCGTACATTGCCTATCTTGTTCTAGATAAAATTCTTGTACGCGTGTCGGACTGCACAAATCGAGTCGAATCGATCTCTGAGAAGTAGTGGTGTTAGATTTTGACGGATTATTCTAGATTTTACCGGTTGGATGGAAGGTAAAGACAATGCGCTAGTGTAGGCCCCGTCATTCACCTGTGTTGAGCCTATTGCCTCAATTAACTCCCCTGTTTTATGAGTAAATATTTGTTATACAAGTTACATGCAGTGCAGAAGGGAACACTGACGGCAACCTGTTTTTGAAAGATTTTTTTTTAATTATCAAGGTTACCTTGTCCCTTTAACGGAAATCTGCTGCTCTAGTGTGCGTAAGGTAAGGCACCTGTGCTACGTTCAAAGCGGTGAAATTGAAAATATACACTTTCGATGAATGACGAAGGCTGTACAACGCACTATGACGAAAAGAGGGGAATATTCCCCATGGCGCAACAGCCCCTAGTGTTCCAGGGCCTCCTCAGTATCGAGGCTTCACGATCACACTCAGACACACCACACTCGGTAGGACTCCTCTGGACGAGTGAAAAGTCCTGCGCAGAGACTTCTACCTGACAACACACAACACTCACAAAGAGACAGACATCCATGCCTCCGACGGGATTCGAACCCACGATCCCAGCACACTAACGGCCGCAGAAGGGGAATATTACGGGATTGAAATAACCCTGTACGTCTGTATTTCGGTTCCTAAAACAGAGTTGGGGCATAAATGAAAACTGAGTGCAAGAACGCACTAACTCTCCGAGGAACTGTGCCCCAGTGTCTTCCGTTAAAAACTGTTGTGATCTTGTACTGCACGAGCAGTCGTCTGCATTACAGAACGAAGAAATAAATGCAAACCTTTGAAACTGTTCGTATGAAGTATTTGAATCCTTAATACTGAATACTTACCCTCAATTTTAAGTTCTGACTTTACAGTGAAATCTTATCGGCTTATTGGGTTATCTGAACAGCTGAAGATGGAACTTACCATTGAATGGAAATATATTTCGATGTGATACATTCTGGTTTGATTAAATTGTAAGGTAGTGGACATTTGATGCAGGCTACAGTTAAGTACAAATCAGATGAATTATTTTATTTTTGCGTCCCTTTGCGAACATCGGTGCGTCTACACAGGACCAATGATCAACATTACAGAAAAAGAGTTTTTTACTCCAAGTCACATATTTGTGTTTCATTTACTCGTTTTCACGCTTTGTGTGTTTATTGGCTTACTGCATTTATAATGTATGTCACGGTTAACAGAGTAGTATGATTTGTGGGGGGGTTGCCTTTTATAGAAATATTTACGATGTGAATGCAAAGACCAAGGTTCCTGCTTTTTTGCAAAATTGAATCGACCGCACTTGAAATGAAGCTCTGGACTCAGCGAAATTTGAACATGAGGTTCAGGTAGCCGTCCAGTTTAGTAGGTTGAGAATGTTGTTTCTGGGGAAAGGTGAAATGTGTAGTGTAAAGAAATAAAAATATAGAACCCACGTAAGCTATTTTCTTGAAATCTAAGCGAAATGATGCTTCGTACGAGTTGAGCAATTGGATTGTTTGCCACAGGCACAATACTGACTTTTGGAAGAATTTGGAAGACGACATGAACATTGCATTGTTAGCACAATATGTCTGTCACTGAACGCTAGTATTATATGATTTTATTCCTGTTACTTTGAGGCGTTAGGTGAGGTAACGTAAGCTTCAATACAGAGTTGAACTCGGTTATAACATCATGAAAGGGACAATGTTTTGTGTCTTTATAAACGAGTGTTAATCTAACTGAGGAGTACACTATTGTGTTTAAGAGTGCGGAATTAATTGGTACCATAGAATATCTGACTGTATGGACGAGGTGTCCATAAACTGATTTCTTTATAACCGGGTTCGACTGTAATATGATATTTCGACTTATGATAAAGTGCCTTTTTATACTGGGCAATCTGTGTGCTAAAACCTACACCGATTGATATCAATACAGTTTCGCCTGTGTTTGAAGATATTTCTTTGTTAACATTTTGCAGTGCTCTCAGTATGTGTCTTATGAATACAATTATGAGCCTTTGAGTTGCACGGACGGTAGCCTGGCTAGCCAAGTGAGTGACTCGTACCTTTATAAGCATGACTTCGCTCCGTCATGTTAGGTAGCACTTTGACTTGATGAACGCAAAATTAATTTTGTGTATTGTTTGGCGTAATTAAATTACGTTACTTGTTTTGTGGTCTTGTATTTGTGATATATCTATAACAGATGGACGGACATTAAAAAGCCAAGGTATAGTTTTATGCCAGATTCACAACTTGAAACGTAAATTACCGTCAATTCAAGCATCCTTCCTTTTACGTGACGTAAAATATTTGCATTCGTTCTGTTCGTGTTTTTATGCAACGGTGCATATTGGTGGAGCTTTATAAATATATTGGGAATAAAAATAAGTGCAATACAAAAAAAATAATAATAATAATAATAATAGTCTTAGCGATGTGGTTTGCCCACAGCTAGGGACGAAATACCATGCGTTATAGAGAGAAAATGAAACAAAATAGTAGTAGTAGTAGTAGTAGTAGTAGTAGTAGTAGTAATAATAATAATAATAAACAGGAAGCGCAGTTTAACTTAGAGGATAAAGTAACAATAATAATAGTAATAAGCATAGAGTTTGATACACTGTAACTCCTTCGCATCCATTAATAAAATTAAATGAAACATACTGAGAACCTCCGCTGTTATCAGGAATTTCAGTAGTACTGTTATGCAGAGCATACGCGTTGTCAGTGTGCTGTATAGCCGACGTACTTAACGTTATGTGGATCCCGTGTTTACAGCATATTCAGTTTCGGTACTTGATGGAATATCCGTGGAACGCTTCTGTCCTATCAACGTAACACTTCCAGGTCAGTCCATCGTAATATTACTCTAGAGTGTTCTGCGTTTGGTTCTTGAATTTGGAATGCCCGTGATTTCTCACGTGGTGCCGTCTGATAAGGAGTGACACATAGGCACATCACCTCGAGCTTGGCCTGAGGATTAAAGAAAAAATCTTGAATATATGAAGATAAAGTATAGAGGAACTTGTGAGAAACTGGCGTCAGATTGGAGCAGGGGGCATGGTCCTACACCATGGTGTCATTTGGATTAAAGCATTGTGTGATGTAATGACTGTGAGAGAACGGCAGGGGGAGTGGGGCAACAGCGCCCCGGCTGTTCTGAGATATTGGTGCGCGCTGAGATTGAACCGAGAAAGGAGAAGAAAAGATGTCTCCTGAGAGAAATAAAGGATTTGAAAGGGGAGAGAATTCATTTGCGGTTTTGCGAACTTGCAATAAATTTGGTAGTAAGGTTTCTTTTCTTTTCGTTCTTTTCATTCGGCATTGCCTTTTTTTTTCTCATTTCTCCGTTTCCCTTCTTCTTCCCGACCAAAATCCTGCCTCCCATTATAGCTAACCTATCGGACCTGTGATGTAGCACACAAAGAGTCCCTTTATTCTTCCCTTCCCGAAGGCGATTACATGCCATTATTACCTTTCCTCCCCATTTAATGTTTATTTCAAAAGTAACCTTATTTTAAACTCCAGAAATATCTCACTCGGCATGTCAAGAAGGCAGATTCGAGTGTCCTATGAATCTAACTTAGCTTCAGTACCTTGAAAATTTTTAGCTTTTGTAATGCCTGTACGCTTCTAAAGATAAATGGAACTGCAATGTATTCGAACTATAAAATTCATGTCTGGATACCATATATTTTAACAGCGTTGAATTTTTTTGCCTTCTGTACTTGTGCCTTGTGATGAAACTTTACAACTAAGCGAAACACTATAATGGGCAGCATTCCCAAATTATAGAGCCAAGCCATGTGTGCCAGTCAAGTGTCGTGCTGCAGGCTGCACGGTGTTACTAGGAGACACGAATTTTGCACTGTCGACTTGGCAGAGACCTCAGTCAGTCCAGTGTCCGATTGGTTCTGGGAGTAAGGTGGCCGTACTGTGACCTCCCAGAGCCATCTAACAGCGAATTTTCAGGTAAGTGTAATGACCATCTGTTTATTGTTTGGCGTGGTTTCAGATAAGAAGGGCTATTAAACACCTATATTGACTGTGTTCCACAAAAAAAGTTTTTCAAATGCTGATTAATCGTTTGTGATGTAATAAACTGTTTCCTTTACGAAGAAATTTGACAGGATCGTGTGAAAACACGAATTTCGAGTTTTATAAAAGGGATGGGATTTTAAACTAGATGCGGGACTATTATTTCTTTAAAGAAGTCCGTGTTACTTAAAGTTAGTGAGCCGGGATAACGTAATCGGTAGGGCGACTCGGTATGGGCTGGACAGCCCGGGGTTCGAACGCCGGTTTTGGGGGGGTGGGGAGGTCTGTGACCCCGTCCAAAACGGCCCTGGGCTCACCCAGCCTCCTACACAGTGTATACTGGGTTTTTCCCGGGAGTAAAGCGGCTGGGGCGTGGCTTTGACCACCAACGCCTGTCTAGCGCCGAGGTTAAAGAAAGAGTAGAGCTATAACTGTACTCTCCTTCTGTGCCTTCGTGGCATGCTTTAGGGTGAAATTTATTTTTTTACGTGAGTTGCCGTATTAAGTTGCTTCAAGCACTAAAGTTTTGTTTTCGGTTAGGAAGGTTCCCGGGTCCTGTCTTGGCCGGCGACACGCGTTACGTTCTTTGCTGTACCTTTAATTGGCCTTAACGACTGTTGTGACAGCACATTAATGGCAAATAGTTTAGTTGCGGTTATTATTGCTATTATTGCTATTCAGTCACCTTTATGAGTGTGTTTGCAGCCCTATGCCTGAAACAAACCGTATTTCTACGGTATATAATGTTGCAGGTATTCTGTGGTATGGTACATGAAATGTTATTTCCCACAATAGACGTTTTGTAATTTTTTCTTATTCTTCTTCTTCTTATTATTATTATTATTAGTACCCGTAGGATATGTCGCTAACAAATTACGCAACAAAGTTTCGTGTGTGATAATGTAACCGTGTTTGTGTTCTACCGATGATTGTGTTACGCATTCGAGAAAGAAAGAAAAAGAAATAAATACGGAAGAATGAAAGAAGGAAGGAAGGAAAGAAAGAAAGAAAGAAAGAAAGAAAGAAAGAAAGAAAGAAAGAAAGAAAGAAAAAGAAACAAGCAAGCAAGCAAGCAAGCACGCAAGCAGGCAAGCAAACAAGCAAGCAAGCAGTGGAACAAAAGGCCTGGTTTGGCGAAATAGGAGTACTGAAACAAATGCAAATATACAAGTGTGCGGAAAATTATGTATGTCGTTGGCAAACGACTGTTACACTTATCTCTGTCCTATCTTCTGTATGGAGAAATCAGCTTCCTCAGCAGTATCAACACGGAGTGTTTAGCACAACACCAGAAACTGTCATGAAATACACAGAATAATATAAGTCGAAGCTTCTAACAAAGACAGAATAGAGAAGAACAAAAACAACAGACACAAAGTTTCACGTAGTAGTTCACAGCGCTATTTGGCGCACCAGATCTTCTCCGGAGCGTCATTACAGTGTCTACTGCTGTAAAATAACTCGTCTGGAATCAACTTTTCATTACTTCTATTCCGAATGTAATATGCAGTGGAACTTACGAGTAGTTAAACCATGCATTATTGTGCACGGTAAACTTGACCGTAGCCTGTGTAGTGTGTTGGTGGGAGCGGTTCAGGGGGAAACAAGAATAAGAGGAAGGAAGGGGGGGGGGGGGGGGCGCCGAAGCGGAACAGTTTTAAACTGTTTGAGCCGGAAGCAAACGTCGGAGACAGGTGCCAGGGATCGTTCTTTGGAATGTTCCAGACACCTGGTGACTGAGTATTAGGCTTCTTTTGCTTCCCTTCCTTCCCCACTCAGTTCAAGTAGCGCATTGCTAAAGCGACATGTACAGTAAACCTACACAACGTTGACATGTACATAGGAGTGATTAAGGGAATTTATTTCAAGAATTGGAGTATGGGTGGGTATAGCTGAGATGGTGGTGGTTGTTGCTGTTGTATACCTTAACGTGACCCCGATAATTACGCACACATTGCCCCTTTGAAGATGAGATTAACTTGAGTTTTATTTAAAGATTCGGTTCGTACCGCGCAGTAAACACACTGCCTAAGTTACAAAAACCAGTCAACTATATGCTGTCTAGGGAAATACACGTAAGCTGTGGTTGTGTTGGCAGCTATAGGAAACGTACAAACGTATTCTGTGAGCAAGAAGTATAATGTTTAGATGTAGAACCTGCTAGTATATCATGTAACCACAGAGCTTTCAAGGGTTAAGAGTCCGAAGACAGCGTGTGAGAGACGTAAGGAATATTATGAGAGTAGAAGAATGGAAAACTTGTGAGAGAAGTGAGACACGTTATTGGGGGCAGGGTGACAAAGAGTATCACTTCCTTAGATTATGTAACTTTGGCCGCTCGTCCGTCTGATAGGAGTAGCGTAAACATGGGTACATTAACGTTGTGAAAAGTAGTGGCTTGAAGTAAGCACCACGGGATTTTTATTTGTTAATTCCGAAATACACGTTTTGAAAAGGAAGAATCTGATCATCTGGAAAGCAAAGGGATTAACTTTCATGAATCGAGAAGCATGCGTTTGGTGTTAGATGAAAGACACAATAGTCCATAACGTATCTACACACATTATGTATCTTGACTACTCCGGCGAAAAGTGTTTATACTTTACTTTTCGTTTATCATTGGTATTCAGTGCTCCTAATTTCAGTCCAGGTGTGTCTTACATCTTTGTGTTCAAGTAACTGATTTTAAGCTGTCACAGTGATTTTGCTTTGTTAATGCTAATCCCTTTTTGAAATGTTTTCACCGTGTGGCAGCGGACTGTTATTACTGATGTTTCGAAGGATCTTAGTTCGTCCGTCTTCAAGTTTACAGCACGTAGAACCCTAAGGTGGAGGCGGTTTTCTCCGTCCTAACGTCGAAAACTTAGCCCCCTGACACGGTGCAAAAGAGCAGAATAGGATTGCCTGCTCTATCCTCTTATGCTGTTCAAAGAAATTGAGTTTTTCTTGTAGATATTCGTTCCCACGTTTGTCTTCGAACTCGTTAAAAATAAGACGAAAAGAAGGGAGCAATTACTAAAATGTGCGTATCCGTAACTTTTATTGTGCGTCCGTGGGGTAGACATTACGGGTAGCTTCCAGAAGGCGAGAAGTATAAGAGACTAGTTAAAATTACTTTTTATATCTTTTCTGCGTTTTTATCATCGTGTTCATGATTATTGTGAAAGGGACAAATATATTTGAATTTATGTAGGAGACATTTTGTGGTTATAATTCATCCACTTTTGGATGTGATATTCTTCGTTATTGAAGCCTAGAAGAAAATTGGATTCTCAGGAAATAAACGGTCGTACTCTACCAGCGTTATTCCAACTGTGGTAAAACGTGTAGGCCCAACCCTTTTCTCGTTTCTCATCCCCTCCTGATACCACTTGCATAGACCTATATAAAATGTTAGTTGAATAAAATATATTGGACCAATAGAACTGGAACCATCGTTGTATAGATTTATGGAACGAAGGTAAATTTTCGTTTTAGCATAAATACGCCGTTCTTTCATTTCCGGTTTCAGGGCTTCTGCTGGTGTGGCTACTGCGTACTATATTCACCACTCTTAATTATTTTCTGCTTCTACCCGTGGTTGTGTTCGAACCGATACCAACAATTTATTTTGGTTTAACCGTTATCGTGTCGGCAATAAATCTGTTACTTCCCAGTGGCGCTTCCCAGCTGATGATACGCAGTTCACTATACTCTGTTCTGCAAATAGTTTTCATCGGACTATTGGAATGGTAGTGTATATAATGCAGTTCAGGAACTGCGTGCCCCTCTAACCAAGAGACGAATGAATTAACGAAATCGCTGAGAGCAGGACCCAAGATTTGATATTATTTTATCAGTAGGAGTGGTAGTGGTGTAAGTACCGGTAGGGAGTGTAATGTAGACACAACTTTGTCCATGGACAGCCTTTTCGTTATCCACTGTACGAGTAGTCTGATCGTTCGACGGCGTATAGCCCGAGTCACTGATAGCGTCGTTAAGCGAAGTATAACTGAAATAAATGAACGAATAAGTTTTGAATATAATATAGTCCGTGCCTGAATACAAGGCTGTTGTAAGCCGAAGGAGTGAGTAGAGAGGACAGTGCACATCAAGTTATCAACTGTTGACACGTAATAAGATGGATCAAGCGTAAGTTTAAAATGTTAATGAAAAATGTTTTGTAGAGTGTACCAAATATTAGTATGATCAACGATTTCATTTAGGAAGCAGGTAAAATTTGTTTTCAGTTTCAAGGAAGGTGGGGATTATTTGTGGACCGTGTGAACAAAATTGAGATTCGCGCAGCAGTTTAGTGTAGACTCCTGTTGTAGTACTTCGTCAAAATCGGTTCACTATTTTCGGAGATACTACATGTGGACAGAAGAACGGACGTTCACACAGGCTCTCTCACATTGTGTTTAGTTTTTGGCCTGACGAAACATTTAATAATTTATGAACAGTTTAGAGCTTGTCTGTAAGTCAGTATTATGTTTGTTTCGTTTTATTTTCTCATTTTCTTTGTAATTGGTTTACTGATTGATCATGTCAGAGTTAGCAGCAGCGCTTCGGGCATTGGTTCGGACGGTATCCAGTTAGAATTCGATAGTCACAGGCTACCGTGACTGGCGTTTGTTGTGGTTTTCCTAAGACATTCCAGGCAAATGCCCGGATGGACAGCTGCCGTCCACACGCTTTTCAAATAATTGTGTATTAATCCTAACTTTTGAGGCTTTACTTAAAATGTCATTAAACAGTTCACAAACGCTTGTGACATTCTAAATGTGAGACACCGTTCGGTGAAAAATACAAAGAAATGTGCCTCGTTTTCTGTATTAGCGAGAGTGTTGCAGGCTGTGTGTGTTTTATTAAACGTAGTCATATGAATAACTGTCGAATGGCTTTCAATTATGGTAGCTGTTGCCCTTCATTGCAAAAACTGAATGTTGTTATTAATGTACAGTTTCATTTTATTACGGCTTTAATATATGGACAATTGATGATGAAATACACAATTAATTGTGGCTGAAACTGCAGTATGTGCCCCGCATTTTGATACCAACTTTGTTTCCGCAGAATTGTATAACGTACTGAATGGGACAAATAATATAAATGCCACATTGCTGGCTGTATGCTAACAGGGTACAAAGGTTGCTTATATATAGGCCTAACATTTATAATGGTTTTGGTACAGTCCAGGCGCCAATTCGTGACAAGGAACTAAGTACTGCTACATGGCATCTTCCCTGGCACTAACCTACCGCCTTAAAATTATAGAGTTTCGAACTTCAATACGTGTTGCGAATGTGAGGTGTATTTCGGCCTAAAACTTGCTTGTTGGTTGTTAAAGATTCTGTAAAATATTATCTACGTATTACGCACTAGCATACACTACGGTGGTGTCAGCTAAACAGTGCTGGAACATTGGCTACGTGCCTCGAGATATTCAGCTCGTGACTCTTGACCTTAGATGATCTGAAGCAAAACACTGGCAAATGCAGGTATCTTAAATGTGACTCTAACCCCCCCCCCCCCACACACACACACACACACACTCTCTCTCTCTCTCTCGCTCTCTCTCTCTGTTTCTGTCTGCCTCTTGCTCTGTAGTTCTCCCTCCTGACTTGTCATAAGATTTAGAGTCCATGCTGTGTTTTAACACTATTGTTAGTACCGGGAGAAGAGTTGTGTGTCTAATAACAGTAGTAAAAAGAGCTGTCCGTGTCCAAGCCCTGAAGGCGTATATGGGGAGCAGAGGTTTAGTTCCAGTCGTTCTTAAACTTGACGCTAGGTGGAGTTGACTGGTCAACTTCACGTCCCTTCCACTTTATCCCCAGAAACGGACCCCGGTACCCATTTCATAAAAGGCTCGGTGTACCCCAGAGCCGGTCTGGACGTTATGGCGAAAAGAAAAGTCCCTTTCTGTCGCCAGGTTTCGAACCTACCGGATCGGTCAGTCCGTGGCGTAATCCCTCTACCGACTGTACTATCCCAGCTCCGTCTAACAACGAAGAGTGAAAATTCAAGGATGTATTTTCATAGGGCGCTAAATTAAAGGAACAAACAAACATCTTCACAATATCGTCTAAACGCAAACAATACTTTTATTTTCGTCTTGCATGGAGTGATGGAGAGGAGCACACGTATATATAGGACTTCAGGTAAAGTATATACTGCGTTTATCTTATTGTGAGTACAGTTTATATGTAAATTCCTCGTAAAATTCTCGCATATAAAATTTCTTGAGTTGTTACATGTGTGCAGCAACATTGGCGGATAGACAGAGAGAGCTATTTTAATAGGAAACCCGCAGGGATGCGAACACACCTAAAAAGTGGGATGTGGAAATTGTTTTAGTCTGAGGCAAGGTTGAAAGTAACAGAGAAGCAGGCAAAGGTGGCATGTTTCACGTTGGTCATTGCAAGATATCACTTGCAGAATCTTTAAAACTGAAGACATATCAGATTTTGTTTCTAAGCGTAGATATTACTAAATTGTTTCTTTTGCATCCCTACCATTATGAGGTGAAATTGGTCTCTGAAACACTTTGAATATTTTTGGAGAGGATTTCTACATGCTTCTTAAGGTACTTTATAAGAAATGATGCCAATAGTGCTTTATGGTTCCCAATATTTATTTAAAAAGTGTCTGCAGAAGCCAATATGTTTCTGCAATCTGTTTATTCTAACATTAAATTCTTATGCACGTAGGGACAACATAGTGCATTTGTTTGTTATATCTGTGGTAAAGTTTCAGAGTCTGAATTTAGCCTTGTGCCAAATCACAAGCACCGACAGCCTAATTTTCAGCACGAACACTCGTAGACACATATCACAAACACGTTACCTTGAACGGAAGGCTGTACGTCAAACACTAAAGAGGTTCCCACATTGTGAAGCATTCCTTCAATAACTGTCGTCCATTTCAGAATCTGTGACTGTATCTGTGTTGGCTGCAAACCGTCTGTCGTGTAATTGCACATACAAGTATTTTACTTTAACTCATTTCAGATAATTTTAAAATAAAGAGGTAAATATTAGTGTCTAGCATTAAATTCAGTTATACGAATTGTTTAACAATTTGAGCTATAAAGAAAGTCTTCGTAGTAACGAATGAGAGAATATTAAAACGTTACCCCATTACCTACGAATCTGACATCCTTGTGAAGTGTTTTTTTTCCACTGAAGGCTTCCTTCCCCTATCCGTTCGTGATTCGCCAACATATGTAGGCGTATTTTACAGCACTGAATAAGGCCTGTTGAGGAAGCAGTGTCGTTAAATAACAAAATGTACCAGTATTTTGCCGGACATTTTCACATATTTGTCTTGTATTTAAAGTGGCAGTGCTTTAGCTGCATATGTCATGCGTCAGTGAGGTAATACATTTATATGTAAACACGCCAAATTTTATCATGCGAAGCATTTCAAAAGAAACTGTGCAAGCATGGCAGCTGTGACAGAGAAGTAGTACGGAAAGTTCATGATGACATGAGACGGAGCGATGAAGAATGTTTAGGACTATGAGGTCGTAACTTACAGTTAGTACTGATTATTTTGAGTTTGATAATAACAGAGAAACCTTAATATCACTGCACGGTTTAATTTTTCGGTACGGTTTCTTTGGGAAACCACATGTAGTTCTGTTCAACTTTTGTGAGGCCTTTGTGTGTTCGAAATTGAAGTCCACCTTCTAAAATATTTATTTCTGCCACATATTTTCTTATGTTTTTAAGGACCTTTAAGAGATTAATACATTTATGTAAGTCTATTGGATTTTTTTTTTTGTTGATGCGTTGAAGAAAATTTGACAGATCAGATAAATTGCTTTACGTACGTTGTCTCGTAACTCAGCTTTAATTAGCTCGTCTGTTATACCATATAAATGAAGTTTTCCGAATTCTGTTGCCCTCAGATACTTTACACCCTCTACTGGTTATTTCCTTCAGCTGCGTTTTATTTAAGGAGAAGACATTGGACAACCTAGTTGTGAGAATTCCATGTAAACCGTACGCTCTCGGGTTCCTAATTCCATCCGGTAAATGGGATTCAGGGGCTACCTTTATGCAAGATAACGTCGAAGAACATGAAATATGGTACAATGATCCCGCCTCTTTCAGTCGAAGTACAAGATTTTTAATGCAGATTGCCCCAGACAGTTCCATATATCCATCGCAAGAGGCAGCATGAGTTTGGGTAATTTCGTGATTCCGGTCACAATATAAGGTACGAATACTTAATGACTTTGCTTGTTACACTAAAAGATGTCACTGAAATGCGTTCACGTCTGTGATTTCGCTCACTAAAATGAAACTACCGAAACCTGTGGCCCCGGGGCCTCGAAAGACATGTTTTTTAAAATTAATTTAAAACTCGAATGTATGTAGATGTTTGTTATCCAGCAATTCACCGATGTTCCTTGCTGCGTAAGCATGCTAGCTTTGTCACTGTACGCAACTGAAACTCATCAGTTATTATCCTTATATTTATGCTTTATTCCTCGAGGCAGACAACAATGACTAAAAGTGTGTCGTTAGCTCAGGAGAGAGCTGATCAACTTACTGTTTCCTTGCCTTACTTTTTATTGGACCCTGCTGTACAGAGCCATTTTGTTCACGTTCATAATTAATTCACTCCATACAGTTTCATCCCCATACTTGCCGTTACTTAACGTCCGTGTCTGCCAGCGATATTTGTAAATGTTCTTGTAACTGCATTCTGCCAGTCAACCAACCGACCAGTTTACATAGAGTAATACTTAAGAAGTTTTTGCCTCTTATGGTTTTTCGTCTTTCCAATTAGCCAATACTGGGCCATATCTTGAACAACATAAATGAAGCTCCTACTTTTAGTGCTAACTTTCAGTTTAACGCCTTCTCCCTCCTCTGTCTCGGTTTCTCACGTCACATTTTGTAACCAAAATTTTTTTCTATAAATTGATACGCATTTGCCATGTCTGGTATGTGTTCTACATTCCGACCCAACCCTATTCCTTTTTTGTTTGATCACCCTAAAAGTGTCTGGTGAAGAGTACAAATGCAGAGTTCCTCATTATGCAGTTTTCCTCACCATTACGTTCATGCATACTCTCGGCAGTTTACTGTAATTCTATTTATTTTTGTTTTGCTATGTAACATTAAGAACAGAATATAATTCAGTGCCACAAGACACTTAATTTGTTTGTAAATAGCCTCGTTACCTCTGTGCACTCTGTCTTCACAGTGCCATGCCTCAGATGTAATTTCAACAAACTGTTGGTCAGGATTAGCCTTCGTACGTTACGTCGTGCTTAGCAATTGACGCAGAAATCGTGATGCATCTTCATGCATCATCTTCCATTATGACGGTGTGTAGTAACGATGCTGCTTGGCATTTAACAGGCGGGCGCTTTTGCAATATAGGCTAGCTTTTCAGCAGTACGTCCACCGTCACCCCTCACCACAACTCTTTCCAAGCACCCTAATTTTCTCGCAGTTCAAACCCCCTTATTTCTCATGGGGTTAACGGCTATTGGCTTTGGTGAAATTCCACGGTACGTTTCCTTTAATATTTTACTTTACAAGACAGCCACCCCCCCGTCAAGCATTAACTCTTTTCTTAATTAGGAGCTTTGGGTGGGGATATAAGAAGGTTTAAAGAACGTGGTCTGATGTGTGCCAATAACAGAAGGCTGATGATGCTGCTGCACACCTCTCGTGCAGATCGTGTTGCTTGTTACAGGACAGCGGGCTGAAAATTACGATATTCAGGCAACTCAATTTCGCTTCTGGACTCACATTTTAATGTTGTGTGACGTAATATTTAGATGTATGATTCGATTACTAGATGGTATGTATGTGGATTCATTAGGTTCCAGTTTCAATTTTCACGATGTGTGGTTTCATTCATTCATTCATTCATTCATTCATTCATTCGTTCGTTCATTCATTCATTCATTCATTCATTCGTTCGTTCATTCATTCATTCATTCATTCGTTCATTCATTCCACAAATAAATAAACAGATTGGAGCAGAACGTAACGTGTCCGACTGAAGGGACCGAGGAAGTCCCAAATAACCCACACATGACGGGCCGGTACCTCAGTCTGGTTCGCCTGGCATAGCAAAGTGCAGTACCGCTGAACTAGATTGATCACCCTAAAAGTGTCTGGTGAAGAGTACAAATGCAGAGTTCCTCATTATGCAGTTTTCCTCACCATTACGTTCCTGCATACTCTCGGCAGTTTACTGTAATTCCATTTATTTTTGTTTTGCTGTGTAACATTAAGAGCAATATAAGTACACATACAGTTTCACGACATAAACTTCAGTGCCACAAGGCACTCAATTTGTTTGTAAATAGCCTCGTTACCTCTGTGCACTCTGTCTTCACAGTGCTGTGCCTCAGATGTAATTTCAACAAACCGTTCGGCAGGATTAGCCTTCGTACGTTACGTCGTGCTTAGCAATTGACACAGAAATCGTGATGCATCTTCATACATCATCTTCCATTATGAAGGTGTGTAGTAACGATGCTGCTTGGCATTTAACAGGCGGGCGCTTTTACAATATAGGCTAGCTTTTCAGCAGTACGTCCACCGTCACCCCTCACCGCAACTCTTTCCAAGCACTCTAATTTTCTCGCAGTTCAAACCCCCTTATTTCTCATGGGGTTGACGGCTATTGGCTTTCATCAAATTGCACGGTACGTTTCCTTTAATATTTTACTTTACAAGACAGCCACCCCCCCGTCAAGCATTAACTCTTTTCTTAATTAGGAGCTTTGGGTGGGGATATAAGAAGGTTTAAAGAACGTGGTCTGATGTGTGCCAATAACAGAAGGCTGATGATGCTGCTGCACACCTCTCGTACAGATCGTGTTGCTTGTTACAGGACAGCGGGCTGAAAATTACGATATTCAGGCAACTCAATTTCGCTTCTGGACTCACATTTTAATGTTGTGTGACGTAATATTTAGATGTATGATTCGATTACTAGACGGTATGTATGTGGATTCGTTAGGTTCCAGTTTCAATTTTCACGATGTTGGGTTTAATTAATTAATTAATTAATTAATTCATTCATTCATTCATTCATTCCATGGTCTGTCTTACGACAGGTCCATAGTCTGTTCCAAAACGAGTTCTCCCCAGCGTGCGATCCATTGCTTCCTCTTTCAATTCCCAGTATCCGCTCGTTTCCTTGAGGTCGTTAAGTAGCTTGTTATGTCTTCTTCCTCGTCTTCCCGTCGCTTCTATCCTTTCCTCTGTCTTTCCTTCAATAACGTGTTTCACAAGGCAGTTCCTACGCAAGACGCGACGGATAGAGTTAGCCTTTCATTTTATTGTTATTATTTTTAGGATATTCCTCTGGGCGCTGACTCCCTGTAATACTTCATTTCTCACACGGTCGGTCCAACTGATCTTCCCCATACTTCTCCAGCACCACGTTTCAAAACTTCCCAGTTATTTCGTATCTACTTTCCGAAGTAACGAAGTTTCAGGACCATACCGGGCCATGTTCCAAATATGGAATTTCAGTAGTTCTTTCGGTGTGGGGGTATCCTGAAGTAATTACCACGAAAGTCCCACTCTGTGCTGGAACTCAGAAAATGCACATAAATGTTTAGACGCTTAGGTAAATATATTTTAGGTTAATTAAAACTAAATAAATATGAAACATGCCTGGTCGAAGCGTACTGCAATTTGAAATACCCAATTTCATCGAAGTCGATTGTCAGGTTTGAGGCTCTGTTACATTAGAAGGAACAAAATTGTGAAAGTTTGTAAGGGCACTGGAAACACGTATGAAGGAATGCGTTTTTGTTGAATGACGCACAAAACTCCACTGTAATTGACTACATAATCAGTTGTTTTCTTTGTAATAGAATGGAAGAACTATAAGTACCTAGTAACCCAGTGTGAGGAAAGAGAAGCGGAAAATTTGACCCCTTGCAGGCGACTGACTAGGAGTAGGAAGTAGAAGGACATTATTGAAAATATTCTGTTCTTACTTCTGGGCCCTAGCAACCCCTGTCGCTAATGGGTGCTAAATTATATGGTGTGTGTGTTTGTGTGTGTGTGTGTGTCTATGTGACATTTTTGTCAAATTGTCTGTAAAGCTTAAGATGGTCGTTACTGAATTTGTAGCCTAAAACTGAATGAGCCTTAACATTAAAAAGTTGAAAAGTAAAGTCATATTATGCCATGTGAGCTGGCGTATATATCTGTTTATAATAGTCTCTGGGCAACACACCGAGCTTCTAGCAATGCTGCAAAACCGTTCCCTCACATTATAAAAAACCGATAACAGCTAGATACAATAGTTTTTCTACGCAGTTGCTTATCAAAAGCTGTTTAAGCCAGCAGTATCGGTACGTACATTTCATCCACTCGTCTCGTGCATAAGACAAATTCTAAATTAAAACACGGACAGCGCTGGATTTAAACGTTTACTAGTTAGAATGGAAATTAATTATTATGAGTTTAGTGTAGTACGCTTCTCACACAGCCACGTCCGTATTTCATTTCCAGTGTCACTCCAGCTCACGCCGGCCTTAAATATGAAGTGAACTGAGTGTGACATATGATTCTTAAGATTGTTACAGTATTACCGCTCGTTAAATGCTAGGTTATGTTTTGCGGATGAGATGCGGGTTGTTGGGAATGGCGAGTGACAGACGTGTGGACATTTGAAATAGGACCCACCGAGCAAGATGGCCCCGGTGGTAACGCATCTGACATGCATTCGGGAGGCTCTCAGTTCGAGTGTCGGCTGGGTTATCGACTGTATGACCGGAGTGCCCTTTGTTGTTTTCGCCAGTCCTTCAGACAGTATGCTGGGATATTTGCTCTAGATAGGCTACGATTAATTTTATCCGTATCCTTTCCAATGCACTGTTTATAAATCTTCTTACCATTCGACGTGATATAATGCTGCTGATGGAAAGCGTCGTTTAATAAGCCACAAATAAACAGATTGGAGCAGACCGTAACATGTTCGTCTGAAGGGACTGAGGAAGTCCCAAATAACCCACCCATGACGGGCCGGTACCTCAGTCTGGCTCGCCTGGCGTAGCAAAGTGCATTACCGCTGATCTAGATTGAACTCGTGGAGTGCTGTACTCCACACTGACAAATTTGTGAATGTCGAACCACTTATGTAGGTTGAGGCAGCTGTCAGGACTAAACTTTCGAATTACCATGTGTAACCTTAATTAGCAGTACTTATGTATGTTTGCTTATTTCGTGATCGGTTTATGCCTAATAATGGCGAATGTAAAATAAGTGTTCCTGCGTGCGAATCCGTAACCACAGGCCGTTCTCATTTCTTTCCATCTTTCCTGCTCTGTTTTTTATTTTCAGTGCCGTTTCTCTCGGCAGGTTTTTCCTTAGTTTTCCTTGCTCCCAGCAGACAAATGCCAAGATATATGAGACCGGCGCTTTCGCGGAGAATGTAATCACTACATCTTCTTTGGCTATCAGCCACTGCAATAAAGGCCCAATAATGACAGGATATTATCTCAACTAGGCATGGTAGATTACTTCCACATTCTCTCTATTTCATTATTCACTAATCACCCTACCAACAGATGTTAAATAGTCTGTGTTAGTAATAGCGACGCTAAGTAAGCTATAAATAACAACGTAAATAAATATAAAAAAAAAACTTATCGCGGGCTATTTCCGACGGCGTCCAAACAATGCTCAAGGCATGAACGTCGCAGGTAACTATCAGTGCTGTCTGTCGTTCTGAGTCCATAAACGTCGCCAAATGGCAGTCCAATTAGTGCTAGTTGTTTGAACTATCCAGAATATGCAGGTAACGGTGTACTGAGTATTTAGAAAGACATCAGGTAACATCTGTTAGTGTTCATTACCTCATACTTGAATTTTGTTCCATTTTACTAAAATTATGCCAGTGTTCTTTGGTATCTAAGTGATTACTCTGACCGCCAATGAGAAGGCTTTACCAAGGCTCAGATTAGACGTCGGCCTGTCATCGGGTAGGCGTGGGTTCAGTCCCAAGTCAGTCCCTGTGGGATTTGTGGCACAGAAAGTGTCACTGGGACAGGGTTTACTCCGAGTACTACGGTGTTTTCCTGTCATCATCATTCCAGGAAAGCGCCGCATTAATCACTCACTCCTCTGTCGCCCACTCTCTGTCTATATAATATTAACAAATGACAGCACCGTTAAATAGCACATAAAAACACTCAGCTATTTGTGAATGTAAAAAGTGCAGTAATATCCAGTTGCTTCCATACGAGACGGCCGTAATTCATTAGCCGTTTGAGGCATGAAGTTAATCTAAATAACCTTAACAAAGTAAACGCCTACCTCCATATCTCCAGTGCAGGAACTTATTGCATAATGCGGTTTTGCTAAAAGTCGTTTTGACAACGAATGAAAACTTCTGGACACACGGCGGGCCAAATACAGAGTTAGAATGTTAAAGCTGGAGATATACAGGAGAGGGTTAAACGTTATAGTAAACTTGCATGCTTACAGACACACAGTTCCACATACACGTATACACACATGTCGGCCAGTGTATGTACACACAGGCAAACACTCACACTCGAAAGCGTAAACATAAACACACACACACAAACACACACACACACACGTACACACATACACGCGCACTTAAAACGGATTTATTAAACTCAAGCAAGGGATTTCTCTTTGAACATTTCATTCTTTTACGTAGCAATCATAAGAGTGGGAACTTTAATTATTACGAGAATTGTGGTTCTGTAAATCATAACCGGCGGTGACCTACGTGGCGATTACATTAACAACGTTGAGAGGCGGTGCTGTAGTTATAACCCATTTGTACCGGCGGTAAACAAAGCTGTTGTCAGATGGCGGTGATACCGTTTCTTTTCATTCGGAGTCCTCCCCCGCCGCCAAAGCCCCATCGATAGATTAACCCGTTTCCTGATATTGGGGCCCCTCTGTCAGCTGTGTTTCTGCTGTAGCAGATAGAAAGAAAACGTTGGGGATGAACAATACCAGGAGGAATTTGGAATCTTCCCACAGACACCTAAACACTCCATGTTTGTTGCGTACAGTACCGCCATAAAAACAGACAACTGAAAAGTAACATGCGTGATCTTATAAACTCTGTTACCAGTTGATACGTGTACAGTTTATAACGGTTTCGTGACAGATATTATTACCACGAACACGGTGTTCTGGGATATGACGCCGTATAGTTTGGTAGAGGGATGCCAACGTTTTCTGCTTCCTCTGTGTTCCAGCTCACTCTGTTGGCCCGAAGATGGAAGCAGCAGGTTACTCTGAAACCTCGGTATTGGTCTGCCAAATTTTACGTTCTCGCAACCAAGAAGACCACAACTTCAAGTCTAGGATATGATCATTATACTCTAATGACGGTGTTTCAGATTTATAGGTTAGGTGACATTTGATGAGCTGTGAACTTGACATACAGGTTGACTCTGGAAGTGCAATATTGCGGAATGTATCAAGGCTGTGCTGCTGTATTCAAGAGACTTTCTCAGAATAAGCTCGCATGGCGTGTAAGTTCGTAATTAAGGAACCTACACAGATTATGCTTATATCAGGGAAGTTCATCGCCGAGCGATTTTCATCTGTTTCCATCGCTGAGGCAAACTCTTGGTACTTTTCCTTTGCCTGAGATGGTCACATTCATATCCTTTCCTGTTTATTAGTCACTAATCATATAATTGAGATCGGCGCTCTTCTGAAATTATACGCAACGTAGAGTGATAGTTTGTTACCGACGTTTCGGGACGGCCTATCGGTCTCATGCTGAAGAATCAAACAGTCTATTCTTCTTGGACTGCTGGACCCTTGAAGATAGGACTGATAGGTTGTCCCGAAACATTGGTAACAAAATGCCATTCTACGCTGTGTAAAATCCCGTAAGAGTGCAGATCTCATTTACGCTGCGGAGGAAATCTGAAATCAAAATATTTGACACTCATCTCAGCTTTTCATTGCCTCGTTTTGAATCCAGAATAAACAGTTCACGAGGCCAGGGATGCGCAGATTTTCCAAAAATCTAAGTATCGCCTCAAAATTCTAGGCATTTGAAGCTGACGTGAAGCAAGGTCCATGCTGAGGACCCACGAATATCAGGCATCACTGTAAAATATTTTTCGCCACGACGACGTGGAACCTCTGCACTAAGCAGGTGCTTAAGACTTATGTAACATGCATAAGAATAATGGAAACGGCTACTGTGTTCTGTTAAGAGGTATAAACCCCAGATTGGCATGGAATGGCGGTCACACTTCCACGTGTCAATTGCTTACACTTATCGTGACTTATCCAGTGTGTTATCTAATGCCTGATGCAGAATACAAAAACAGGAAATTTCCCAATATATAATTTTTATCTCTTCATGTCCCGTAGGGCCACGTATCCTCAGAGACTCCTGCAGAATTTAATCATTTCGGGCAGAATGGTTACTGTATGTACCGTCGGCTTTAACCATAGCAACTGTGTAGTGTACGTACTCGTAATGTCTTGCTTATGATTTTTACTGTAAATAGCGTTATGCTGTTCGGCTTTGTAACACAGACACAGTGTATTATCTGTGAGGTAGGAAGTGAAACTTCATATACTTTCAATTCTGTTTTTCGTAATTCACGTCATAGACAACTTGTATTAGCGTAATTGTATTGTTTAATGTGATCCTTTGTATCGAAGCAGTGTTAGCAATAAGAGAGGTCGTTTTTGAAGTGACGCATTTTGTTTGGAGAGAACTGTACGTCCGGTTTCTGGTCTGATAGTTCACTACTCCACATCCGACGTCGGCTTGTAACAGAATTTCTTTACCCACCACCTGTCATCGTAACGCTGGCAAGGTGGTGGCCTTGAATGTAGGCAGTGTTTAGCCTGCTGTAGTTCAGTCATCTGACTGTATTCTGTATCAAACTCTTTCCGTTGTCATATTAGTATTGTTTTGGGTAGGCCTACCAGAGTGACCTGACACCGGAGCAATGGAGGTAGCAAGCCTGGCCCCGCATCATATCTTATCACGGCCAATGCTACGAATGTAATTCGAACGCACGATCCCAAATCTTTGTTTTAATGCTGTACAGTTTTTAGATGGTACAGCCACTGAGATTTTTACTGCAATTAGGTATCCTCAAATCGCACATTTGTTCTATATGTGCGTTCTTTATCTCGTTCAGGAATCAGAATGTGTGGAGTAACTATTCCATTCCTCCATGTGACTTCATGGCTTGATGCTTAATTTATTGCCCAGTACTTCAAGTGTGATCCACTTACATCGTGTTCGGAGCGCCATCTACAGATTATAACAGAAGTTAGTGAACTAGTTATTTTAAGTAACAAACTGTCGGACTTATATTCTGTGAGGCGATGGGTTCGAATCCAGCCGTACCACCGACTGTCCCAAGGTCATGCGTGGTAATCCTCAGTACTTCCATAAAATTTTGAGGTAGTACTTCACACAGGACTACGGCTGCTTACGTCCGCATCTTCGTCAAATCGCTGTCTAGTACTCATCTTCCCAGTCGACGCTGTGTGACTGTATAGCCTAAGTTAATGACGGGTTTTTTAAAGTAAATTACAGACATTCGGAGCTTTGTCGTTCCAGATTCTGACAGCGTAATTACGGAAATACTAAATGATTCATATCCGAAAATAATATTAAATTCTGTTGCACATTGGCATTCGAACCTCATGTTACAATAAGTCAGTACGTTTTACCTTCATGTAACAGTGAGTTAACAAGAATCTGGCCGTGATCTTATACGAGTTTCGAGAGTGTCTGGGTAATGGTTATTTTAAGTTTTCGTTCTTTTCCTGATTACTTACGCATGAACACAAGCATAGTACTTTGAAATTTCCCACGACAGCTTTGCACATCGCCCTTCCCTATCTTTGTCATTCATGATTATCATATGAGCTCATTCGTCTAATTATATACCAGTGCCCATCTGCTTTGCAGACTTCAGAGTTTGCCTTATATACCACTCGAGTTTTTCACGATGGCGAGTTTGCAGATCATGTTCCTGTGTTATGTGACTCCGTATAGATTGGTACAGATTTACTGACGTTTCTGAGGAACGTGCTGTCTCTGTTTCTAGGACCTTCTATTCAGAAGATGTGAGGGAGGTGGTTTCTTTTAAGCGTTGGTACTTTACCACATTTCATGTCGTTACATTCCAGAAGAACCTAATCGTGAAGCGTTTATTAATTTCTAATAACAGAAACTGTGGGATGTGAAGTACTTTAGAAAATATCCCATTCTCTTACTGCAAAAGATCTTTCCTATTTTTAGGGTGGTGGCGGGTCAATAGTACAGCAAGAAGACCTCACGTAGCCACAGTACATTATAAATCAAACCGATCGTGCGGAGAGAGCTGATTTATGTTGCCACTGAACTGGAAGCCTGCCTTATATCTGTGAAATGATTGCAGATTTATTTCCTCAACGTGTTTGATATATTGCAACATGACTTAGTGTATCTTTATAAAACCAACACTCTGAACTGCACGTGGCTTATAATCCTTACGGTAACACACACTTTTCCACGTGTCGGGTTGATTTCCATACCAAGTCTGCCAAGTGTGAATTTAAATTAGTCTCTTCACGGAATTATATACAAGTATAATAATGGAAGAACTCAAAACGGAACCTGTGCTACAGTACGTAGGCAAACAGAACGGGAGAGGATGGATGGAATAAATGGATAGAATAAAAATTCCCAAACAAATTCTGCATTACGCATCTCGGAGTAGAAGCTCTAGAGGGCGTCCGGCAAAAAGATGGCTCGAGACCGTAACAGACCTGATGGTTTGACACATGTTTGGAAGATGATGATGATATACAAGTATATACGGAATATTTGAGAAAATGTGGGGAAGACTTCAACCACGTAACAAAGGAAAAGAACATTTTTCTGAACGTATCCCGAAAATGCCTTCTTACAAGTCACGCATAACTTGTTTATTGGAACCGTAATTACAAAGCTAAAAGTTGCAGCTTATTTTCAGTGGCCACTTTCCGCTCGGGCGTATGTCCGTGCATTGGCAGGTCCTTTCGAACACTCCAGAAGCTGCTCGAATAACCTCCAGACAACTTTGAAAGCTCCGCCCGAGTTGATCCACGATCTTGGTTTTATCCAGCCATACATTTTACGTATTCGCTTAGAAAGTAATATAGGGGATAAACAGGGGCTATCTAGATTGTTCTTGATAACATTTACAGTTTATTTTGTAATTACAGTACCAACATGCGTATTGGCTGATACCTTATTAAGGCTTCATTTGCGGATCTACATTCACAGGAAATTTTGCATCGCCTTGAGCCCATAACACGTGGTATGTTTGACCCAACTGTTTCAGATGTTCAGTGTAGAGGGAGATGTTTTATGATTGAATATGCGTGTTATGTCGTTCTCACGCCATTTCCATGAGAAGATGTAGATTTCACTTGTTTAACGCTTTCTGCAGCTGTGTGTCCGAAAGTGGGCCGTATGAAGTATAAAGAGGGGATTTGAATGACAGTTTTAAGTAGGAAAGATCAGAGTTGGGAAGGAAATGGGACGATTATGAAAGGGTTTAAAGGCATACGGAAAGGAAGAAATAGATATGAAGATATGAAAGAAGTGGTTTTCCGTGGATGTGCCTACTGCCTTAATAATGGTGTAATCTTCTAGCACGTACCCAGTGTTTCGGCTCTGGACTAGTCTGTTAAAGTTTTAAATGTTCTGGTGGGCGTCATTACTAGTGGGTTGGATTTTCAGTTCGGCAAGACGGGTATTATTGTCAGCAACCTTCTGTTTTATGTTGATTCGTGTAACTCTGTCTGTTTTAGTACGTACGTGCTCCTACGTTTGCGGTTCTCCGTTCGTTTTCTTTCGTCATCAGGAAAAGGCTTGCCCAATTACGGTCGAGGTGATGTGTGGGAACCTAGAGACATGCTGAGGAAGCAGTTCATTGTTTTCTTTCGTAAGGCCTTTCTATTCTTTCAAGCCCTGTATACCTTTTGACAGATAGTTCTGGTAAATTCCTTCTGCATTTGTCCCTTTCAAAAGATTTTCCACGGTTTCTTTTGTCAGTGGGTGGCAATCGCACACTAATAATGTGAATTTACAAGCTGAGGTACAGTTAAGGCCAGCGCACACTACACCGAATGGAACGGGACGGAACAAAGCGAAATGAAGGTGCAAAGTATCACCAAAATCTTGTAGGAATTGCCTCGTAACGAAAAGCTCCTTTCAGGTCGGCTAGATATTGTTAGAACAAGCTGTTTAAGACGCATTCGGCGCCACAAATAGAATTTATAACCTGAAGGAAAGAAATAAGGAAAGAAGTGTGTTATTTTCTTCGACCCAGCACCAACTAGCACGAACCGCAGCGAAACGACACCTGACGAAGTTTCTGTAATTCTAACGGAAGGATGGTTTTCACTTCCTTTCAGTTTGGTTATGAGATGGCAGTGACTAACCATTACATTCATAACTGAGTGCAACGTAGCCACGTGGACTGCGAGGAGGAGGTTCTTCGGTTGTCTTCGGCGGATGCTGAACGCGTTCTAGAGATCCATTACTAAAATAACTGGTGTAGGATAATGTATGGATGGAGGCTGGTAAAAAACAGAGAGTACCTGGTAAATTGTAATAAAATATATTCGCAATTTAGAATACTAAAGTAGATGTTCCGGCAGATTTTCAATCAAGGTATTACCGTTATGGAATTAACAAACACTACCGATTGATCCACCGTGTAGCGTATAGGCTGTTTTTCGAAATGATTAAGTGTAGTTACACATACATGTATAATTAATGAGTTGTTATATGTATAATATAAACGGTACGAACACAAAGGTTAAGAAAACAGTTATAGTGTGTTTCGAAATAGACCCACTTTCTTATCCCGTGCTTTAACGAGCGGGCCGCTAACTTTACAAACGGACATGACGTTCAATACGGAATATTCTAACGGCTTTGTGGAAAAGAGAATGAGTGTATTGGTTTTCTCTTCTTGATGCTGTGTCGGGGTTTGACTGTACTTACGTTGTGAATTCTGTTCTGTTCGGAAGCATTTAAGCCTTTTCTGTTGTCGAATATGTTTGTATTGTTTGTGGGTGATGACCTCATTGTGTGGTGTCCGTAAGTCCAACTCCGTTATTGCTAGTTTTTGATTTGTCATAAATACGTACGGAGAACTCTCAAGGCGCAGAATCTTGCAGAGGAATGATATACAGTCGAACTTGGTTATAACGTCCTCAAAGGTCCCGAGTATTTTGTGTCGTTATAAACGAGTGTTCTTATAACAGAGGAGGATGATGTTATGATTAACAGTGAGGAATCAATGGGTACCACAGAACATGTGACGTTATATACGAGGTGTCGCTTAAACCGATGTCGTTATAGCCGGTTCGGCTGTGTGTACGATTGGCCTGCAGTACGTTATATTTCAGTAACTGAAACTTGCGTGATAAAGAATGTGATGTTACTGTACAGTCGGGTTCATATAAACGTAATTGCACCCAAGCGTGTATTATTAAGAATTAAAGACTTTGAAATGAAGTCACTTTCTTGCTGTTAATTTATGTACGTCTGTTTCTTGTAATGAAGAAGGGTGCAGTTGCTGAAACGAAGAAATGATTAATGTCTTAAATTTATAAAACAAGAAACAGTTCTTTATCAGTTTTGTAGGCAATACTTTTTGAACCATAATGGAAGTAAACTTTGTTTATTATACGTAAGATGTTTTATCATCACTTACCGTTTAGTAAATGTATACGCTGTTACTAGCCACAAAACCAGGTGACTTGCATACATAAAAATTAATGATTTTGTATTTGGTCAAACACACTGTATGACTTCAAAGCTTCCAATTCGAAGAAACTTCTAAACGTTTCAAACTTACGAAATTTACTGAATTCCTAACGTAATTTGAGACTTTGAAGCAAAATTGTTTCTATAAAAACCACCACCTTGAACACGAAATAGCTGTCCGTATTTTACTCCGCATTTATTTATTTCGTATGATTCTCCGAAATAGTAGCTGCCATTTCCTTGGGCAGGATTAACCAACTGTCCTCTGAGTAGGGACTAAGTGTGTTGTGTTAGGAATGAAAACTGTTGTTTTAAATGCCATTCATAAGGGAATTCTTGCTGCAGGTTTGAAAATGCAATCCGTTTGCATATTAAGAGTGTAAGTTGTCTTGTGCTTATAGTTTCCCTGAACAAAGAATGTTCTTTTATAAAAGCATAATTTTAATGAAATTGTTTTCGTTTTAGTAGTATTGGCCCAATTCACAGCATCATGATTACTGTGTGTTCCTACGAGTCTATGTCAAAAAACTCGGCATTCTACGCACGCATTGTATTTATATATTCCGTAAGATCTCACAATAAGTATACAGTATTTACCTGTACAACACTTGCCGACTGAGCTTTCAAGTGTCAGCGCATTGTGTTCACTGCACGGTACGAGCTAAACCACTTTTAGTGTTCAAACGGTTAGCTGATTATTTATTGTCATATTCGTTATCTGCAAGCCTCAGTGGTGCCTGACGCTGTCTTCTTGGTACACGTAAACTGTCATATATACACATTTTTGTATAGGAAACAGAAGTGCAATAATGATGCCGTATGTACTAGGGGTCACCGTACAAAATTTAGTTTTCCGGGACTTGTGCGTGCCTAACTGACGCTGTTTTAGTGGAATACACTGTCGAAATAATGGAAATAAAATCCTTCTTTTATAAAAACACTTATAATGTAGGTACAAGGGAAAATTTATGACTACAGAGCATGTTGGTGTCACTGGAATTGACTTGCGTTGATGTATATAAGTCGAGGGCACAAGGAAAAATAGATGCTTTGTGTTATACGACAAACATGTGTGGAACTGTTTCGGAAAGAAGCTGTGATATGTAAGATATGTAAACTTCCATTTCATTTCCGTTTTATGGAAGGTGACATCGGAGTCTCCTTACGTGCTTCGGTCCGTCCAGAACAGAACTCGGTGTCAGGGATGTAAATTTCACACTGTTAGCATTGCAAACAGAGTTTTACCGCCCAATTAACATGTTATGCAATCCCGCCGAAATGGGGTTTACGTTAGTATATTACTTCATGCAGACGAGTCATATGTCATCGTTGGAAATTGCAAACATAAGAGAAATTTCCTGTTACAATTAAACGGGCGTGGGTTTCCATGTGTGATTTAAAACCCTATTAATTGTTACTATCCCTATGAACAATTTCCTTCAAATTAGTACGGCACTTACTGCAATTATAATTGTAATAAATTCTGTAGTGTAATACGTAATGCGATTTATTACAGGGCATATCACGAAGTTGTGTATAATCTACCTGTTACGTTTTAGGGCTGAGTGAAATCGCTTGTACTTGTCGACCAGTGCATGGACAATAGCTAATCTAATTTTATGCTCATATTCAATACCATAGCAGTACATAATCGTCTGCTGCTGCGGTTGTGATAGCTCTGTGATTGTCACATTCATAGTGGATGTTCCTGCCATGTTCGGCATCGTTATGAAGGACTTGCACACGACGCGATGATAGACTGCAATTATGTGAGATTTGCTCTTTATAATGCAATTACACCAGTAACAGTTTTAATGGCGTTGCTGCGTACGAGTGTGTGCAGTTTTCTCTCACAGTCCCTGTAACAGCGTGTAAAACAAATGCTATACATTTTCATACTGTTCAGGTAACGACATGGTCTCTAGTTTACTTACGCAGTAAATATATTGGTGGCAGAGCTTAACATATGGCAGAAAAATGGTGAGATGTTTACTGATGTTCGTATGACAAATTTCATGCTTCAGTTACCGTTCCCATCTCACAGTCCGAACTTACGGCTTTGAAAATGAATAGAAAAAGTCACGTGACTCAAGATTATCTCGCCACTGTTCCTAATGTGTAAGTCTGCCTACCTTATGTTCGGTTTAATTATCATCATTCAATAAATATAAATTGTTTAAGACTTCAGGCTTTCGCCGCGGTGTAGTTTAGATCTTCATTCTTTTGGGATGTTGCGTAGCGTTTGTTTGTAGTCTGCTGTCGACGTTTCTGAATATTGTGTTGGTCCCATTCTCAGCGGTAAAGATATTTTTCTTTGTCGTTTGGACCCTTGAAGATGGGAAAGACAGGCTGTCCCGAAACGCCGGAAATACAACTACCAATTGACTCTGCGCACCTTCGCGGAACAGCGAAGACCTAAACTGTGTGTGCTTGATAATTACTCTGGGCTTTCGACTGTTAGGGCACTGAGGATGAGGTCTAGAATGTGGACAGATAGGAACAACATATCATGTGAGGTTCAAGGTTCTCACAGTGGTGACTATGAAGATTGCTGTATTTTGCAACCTGACGCCTTGTTGTCTGATAGGTATATGTACACATGTACTAGACTACATGGCATCACATTTCAGAAGACAGCAGTTTATAAGAACAAATCATGTGTCAATATAGTCATGTGCATAATTATATGTTAGTGTCTAATGCACATTTAGAGCCTGTAGGCCTACGGGGTTTTCAATTAAAAAACCGAATCCAGAGGCACGGCAAGCTTAACGGCCTTATATTTTGGCATGGGTACGTATAGTATATAACACACAATA
This sequence comes from Coptotermes formosanus, assembly GCA_013340265.1. Lineage (NCBI taxonomy): Eukaryota > Metazoa > Arthropoda > Insecta > Blattodea > Rhinotermitidae > Coptotermes > Coptotermes formosanus. The sequence goes on along the minus strand of BLKM01012995.1, from coordinate 1,753,638 downwards.
TATAATATAAAGTAATTTATCGCACGTTATAGTAGGTTTTGGAAATGACCTTGAAGTCTCAACATTTTTTATTTTGAAGGGACTGTAACATTGGTAACGGTATTCTAAATTTCCTACAACAGTTTTATACGATTTGTTCCTTTTGTACGTTTCCACAACGGAGATTCGTTGTATTAAAGTGTATGTGCTACATACTCTCGAAAAAAAAAATTGAAGTTACATCGTGGTTTACACGTCTGTTACAGACAGCAGATTAAACTGGATTGTGTGACAAAGGTCACCCAATGTAACTTTGTGCAAGACGAGGGTATTGACAACATGCGGATCGTACAGCTGTCGGTAAACTTGCCGCGCAGTGTCGGCAATTTCTAGACAAGAACTTCAAGTAGTATTTACCAATCTGTTCACCAGGCGCAAAACATGTATGAGATTTGTATGAAGTCGCTTCCAACGCCTACACCAGAATTCGGTAAGGTATATTGCATTTTATGTGTGTTATGTGAAGAAATGTGCCTTGTAAGCTTGCCGTGCATCTACGTTCGGTTTTCAGGTGAACTCCCTGACCTTTTGTAGGGATTTCTTGTGTAATGTGCAGGTCATATGCCGACACTTTCTTCTGTATTATGTTAATATACCCTGTGTGTAGGTCAGTATAGTGAACCAATACTTTGTACTTCGGACTGGGGGGCATAACGCTTGAATGTCAGGCCATATCGGTAATGTAATCAACATATTTGATAAGAAGTCAGTATGTTTTAGGCTATATCCATTATGTTACCGAGTTTTCGTTAGTTCTGCGTAGATCGCTTACTCTTTGTAATCTCCTTCGTATTTTTTTTTCCAATGCAAAGGTGGTCGGTGATGAAAAAATGCAGTATGGTAGGTAGGTGCATCAAAGAAAACACGGCAACTTGAATGGCTTCTATATACACAGTCGACATGGCCACGCCATCACGGTCGAGTCATTGTTTGTACTGTCCCCTTTTCAGCCACCCTGCAACAGAGTTGCATAGCCTGCCAACAACAAAACGGGCTATACACAAAGTGTCAGATGTTTTGTATAGTTTGGTGATACAGTGATAAAAACCGTGCAGTCTTCATGTGTAACAGACGGAATAATGAAGCTTGTTCTCCCACTTTACAGACTTGTGACCTTAGGAATCGCTTGTTGTTAGTTGTGTTAAGAAATGCAGATCCATATGAATGAGATTAACCCTTTAAAGACGAAGCGTATCTGTTTTATATAAGGACTCAGTGCGTACCGCGCTGTAAACACTCTCCACTTCGGTTATAAAAACCAATCTCTTAATGTTTTATAAGCCAAAGTTGCTGTTTGTTCTGAGATCCGTACAAAACACATAAACGCAATGTGGGCACCACGTAGAATTTTTTAGTGTTAAACCTGTTGGTACGTAAAGTTACCGCGAGGCTTTAAAAGGTTAAATCTGGTAGGTTGAGCCAGTATCGCTCCGGCCTTACAAGGTCGTGCGTTAGCTATGTGTTTGTTACTGATTGGAGAAAATTTGTGTGGGGTGTTTGGGTGGTTTCCTGTGGCCGTTGGCTCAACTGATTCGAAATCTGAAACGGCTGAAAATACAGACGGACACTCACACAGACACCACGGTTATGGCACAAGCTTGCTTTATTTCCGTTCAGTAAGTAATGTATTCCCTATGCTAATAAAAGTAAGCGTGGTATACAATGATGTGTTAGTTCATCTTTAAACTAGGCTAACATCAAGCAATATTTCTTCTGTCCTTATGAAAATGAGTCACATTGCACTTCAGTTTAACGTTCCGGGAAAGAAAGCGCAACGCCAGGAGTAACTCCATTGAGACTTGGCTGCTACATTCTAATGAAATAAAGAGGTTGCTGTCATGATAAAAATGTGTCATAACAGCTTTTTGTTGCAATGCGACGGGCATCCTCAGCGGATAGGCTGTCCTTCCTGAATAATCCTGGAGAATATTATGGCGTCTCTTTGTGGCAGGTGCTAGGACGAAAGTAGTGTTTTGTTAGTGCAGCGGTACAATACGAAGCGTTAATCTTTTAAAGCCTAGCGGTAACTTTATATACGACCAGGTGCCCACATTGCGTTTATGTGTTTTGTACGGATCTCAGAACAAACAGCAACTTTTGCCTTATAAAACATTAAGAGATTGGTTTTTATAACCGAAGTGGACAGTGTTTACAGCGCGGTACGCACTGAGGCCTTACAGATACGCTTCGTCTTTAAAGGGTTAATCTAAATTCTCGCATAAAATGGAACGTTGTGTGTTCTTGCGCAGCATATATGCGTGGATATTATACCCAAATTGTATAATTTGTTTTAATTACTTAGAATACAGTACCATACCTTTAAATCCCAAGGAAGTGTAGACACACGCTCAACGTGTTACCGCATACTAGTAGGACCTACTGAACATAGACGTACGCTGGGTTGATGTTCAGACACCCCAAAGTAACCGCATGAAAACTGTGACTATATTTGGTCCAGTGGAATTTGTAGGGCGATATACAGTTGAGTAGTCTGCATTGATGGTGTTATTCAACAGGCCTGTATGTTGTATTTACCTTTAGGGCGTATACAATTATTCTAAGTAGCGCAGTTCATCCTGAAATATTTCTGTCTGTCGGTGTCTTTTCTGTTGAAACAAAATGCAAGTCTCTTCTCGTACAGTTGCGATAGGACAAGAACATGACATCGATATACTTCAGTCGGTATTGTAGCGTCAAAATTATTCGTAGAAATGTCTGTCTTATATTGTTTTTGTGGTTGTTCTATGAATATCAGGTTCATAGCCCGCGTATTCAATAAAGTCGCGATTTCGAAGTGTCCGTAAAGGTTTAAAACGTCTGAGAGTAGACCAATGGCAGTTATGTGTGTGAGAACCATAGCTGCATATGGGAAATGTGTAACGTTCCGTTGATTTTGCAGCGGGTATTCTACTAGTCACCATTTAACTCAAAAAAATTCTGCTGGTTCAGCTAGGGTTAATGAATAGCTATTCTAATTCTAAAACTAAGGTCCCTTCTAAATGTGACCTGAATCAGGTCGCTAGTAAGTCGTAGTCCTAACACAATCGAATTAAGGGTATGTGGTTAAATATGCTCCAAATTTAGGGGGATTATAAATAACAAATGTATGTAGGCGGATATGTATATCTGTTCGGTCCCACATGATGAATCGCAGTTATACAATTAAATTATTTATTATTAATGCACTGGTACAATAGCCGTAAGGCCAATTACAGGGACAGTACAGGGACGTGAGGAAAATAAACAAATAAGAAGAAACGAAAACACATAAAAAGATGATGAGTGTGATGATGATGATGATGATGATGATGATACTTAAAATTACAAAACATTCAACATTGAAAGTAACATTACTACAGAGTAGCTGCAGTAACTACAGAGTAGCTGCAACACCATATACCCTAGCAACATGATTTGTTTCAGGTGTACAATTTTAAATACCCTGAATTAAGGTCATAAATAATAAGAATAATGAGAATAATAATGGCATTAATAATATACTTGTTAAGGAAACGTCGTTAAAATGGATCTTTTTCCTGCGTGTGTAGATAGTACGGGTCATTTCAATGCAGTGTATGAAAGCAAGAGTCAGTTGCTAATTGAACACTCGAATGCAACAATACTCAGATACGGATATATTGAACAGTTACCTAACAAAGGAAGAAAAGGCAGAAGAAAGGTGCAAAATATGTTCAAATTAATTACAAATATCCGTAATTCACCAAAATTTATATGAAACCTTGTTGATCGGACTTAGCGTAAAATCTGTTACTGTGTATGTGAATTGGACTTAGGGTAAGCGACTTCTAAAGGAAAAAGACCGCTTTCAATCCATGGCAAGTACTATAATGTGATCCTTCCTGGGAGTAGTGGTTGTTGGAAGTCAGATGTAGCCTACAAATGATAAACACAGGAAGCGTATTAGTGTGACACTTCATACCGTGCATTGTCAGCGTACCGGCGTAATCAAGGTGAAAATTATTTCACTTCTTGCCACTGACTTTAAGGGAAATGTCTTTTCCCTTATTCTTTCACTCATATGAATATTGTTTGAAGGTAGGTCACACCTGCTTGCTCTGAGGTTCAGAGGCCGTTCAGCCTATGCAGGTGATAAAGGTTTGTTACATAAACAAAGCATTGACGAACATATCACCTCTCCATGTACATGCCCTCTACGTATGTTAGGGGCGTTCTTAATGTGTTTCATAACGGGGATCTAATTCTAAATTACTGTGTTTGTTTAATTCTTGTCATTTTTTTAAGTGGTACTACTTGATCACTTGTGTTTAATTTTCGTCTGCTCTCTGCGACAATCTGTCAGTGTGACAGTGTGACAGTGTGCCTCATAGCACAAATATAACAGAAATGGCTTCTAGCTGAGAATCCAGTAACGTGAGGGTTTTGATTACAACTCAGAGCGTGTCTTATTTGTTTAAAATTTACAATTTATAGACCTATTACAACATGTTACCCGTAGCGCGTTTATGAACTCCACCTTTACGCACTGAATATTTCAGTGATTTTCTTTTTAAATCTGGGTAAATAGTAGCGACGTTTGTCTCGTTTACGTAACTGTTATTGCTCATTTAAATAAGCGTATTTTGTACAACGGTTTGTTTAGGGAATGTGTGCTGTTTTACTTGTGTTCAGCGCTTATTTCAGTCTGGTTATGTTCAGTTCCTAATCCCCAGTTTATGATTAAGTTTACTGCTTGCATCCAGCTTCATTAACATCTATGAGATACACAGCCTGGAAAAGACAGGTTATGGTGGTTGTTTAACTACTTTATTTAACTAGACGAACGATTAAACGACAAAATGAGACGTTGTAAAAACAGCAGATTAAACTTTGATGAGTTGAGCTGCCTCAACCGAACGCGATACAATTGCGATATGAAATAAAGAGCGAGTTTACACGATTTGTGCGCAGTTCAATTTAGGCATATTGGCTTTCTAGCGTGAAGCGTTCACGAACTCTGTAAATCACTGAAGGACAGCTGAATGAATTACTGCTTTGTTTCAGATGATCTGATTGCTTATATTTGTTTGATTGTGTAGGACTATATGCTTTAACATTCTGCTGTTTAACCTTCAGTCGTATGTAGCTAATGTGGGGTATCTGGAATGGAAAGGAAAACAGTAGTGCGGGTCGTTGTGTTTAAAAGTCGTTTTCTCATGATTTACCTGTGAGATAAAGCAAGGCACGTCAGGTTACCGGTGTTGGCAGTTTATAAGCCAAGGGGGGAAAGGCGGTACAAATTACCGGGACCCGGCCGTATGGAAGGGGGCCCGGGGCCTGGCTATGTATCGTATGTTTTTTGTCTTTCTGGATAGTATCAGATATCACTAGGTAGTGATTCTCGTGTTGACGGCACGTGCGGCCAGCTGCCGTCTTGCGTATAACGCCATCTGCTCTGTTTCTTTACTTTTTCTCTACCGAGCAGGTAGTACGAATCGTAATACATGCTGCTACCTTAGCAACTTACTCCGTGCGCTGACAGTATGACAGTGCCCTTGCTGGAGGGCCCGGGGGGGGGGGCCGAAACAACATTTTTGAATGGGACCCAAACCCGCTGTCGGCGGTCATGCAAGGTACGCCAAGTTACCAGTCTTTCCATTTATAAAGCAAGGCGCTCCAAATTACCAATTTTGCCAGTGTGTCTGTCACAGGAGAGTTCATCACAATCATCGCTGAGGTTACTGGAGATAAATGTGTGATTGTTCTCTATAGGCCATTCAGACCTGTATTTTACTTATTAACCCTTGTCAGAAAATCATTACAGCTGCCAGTTTCATATTTCCTTTAAATTTGTATTGACGTCCCAAAAAAATCCTGAAATGTGTAGAAATTACCCACACATTACCAGTTCTGTGACAGAGTTGGTACCTAACTTGCCGTCCCCGTTTCTTAGCAGCTTCCTTCGTAAATAATGTTTACTTCACTTGCGCACCGTCAGCCGTGATTCACACGTCCTACGTTAGGACGTCGGTGTCTTGCGATTGTTTTTTATTGATGAGTCAGCCAGTGGGAAGCTTGTAGTGCGGGTTGCATATGCCGTCCGCTGGTATGTTTTTATTATAAGAACTCGATGACCGTCTTCCTGCGTCTGTAAGAAAGAGGTGACGTGTTAAGTGTGATATCTCCCTGTTGTATTTACTACCTGTATCAGTACTGATATTTGAAAATGCGAAATGTACAACGCATGGAAATCCCGTCTCTTAACATTTCATGTTATAGCCGAAGTTCGAACCCGGTTAAAATGCCGCGTAACATTAGTGATGACCACCTCCACGGAGTAGAGGCCTTCTTCAGAAACCGATAGCTCTTCAATTAGCACAGAATTTCCTGACATTTTGTACAACCCGTAAGCTCGTTACACTGTTAAAAATAGCCCGTCACTTGTCCCTATCCTGAAGCAGATATCATCCAATCTACGCTTTGGTTTCTACTTATTTAGTGTACGCCTTAATATTATCCTCCCATCTACGCCTAGGTCTTTCAGACGATCACTGTCTTCAGATTTTTCCACTAAAATCCTGTATGTACCGGTAGGTTGCGAATTGGTGTGTCATGTGAAATTAGTACCAAATGTGAGACAGACACGATATCTGTGCCGTATTTGTATCCTGTATGTGTCCAATCTGTATCCTGTCTGTATATTGTCCGTATTTCAGAAACTGTAAATAATTAAGGTATTTAAATTTATCATAATTAAACGTTATTAAGCAAGCAAGTGATATAGCTTTTAAGTACGAGAATTTTGCGTTAGGTAACGACATTCTAATCTCCCCCAGCTCTTAGTTTCAACTTATTTTCGAATTAACAAATTGTTCGCGGAATTTTTACTTAAGCGTAGCTTTTGTTTGTTTTTTCATTTTGTCTCCGATACGATTATTACAAGAACGCCTAGCATCGAGCTTGGCGAAACTTAATGTTTCTTTGCACCTTTTTGCTTTAAACGTTTTTCGGTCCGATCCCACGTTTGTTAACGCTAGGGAAAGAAACCAGTGTACTTAACTAAAGTGGTTAGAGTGACCCATTTAGAATCAAGAAACCAGGATTGTTTTGCTTTAAATTGTGTCCCAAAAATTCATCACATATTTGTGAAAGAAACTTTTATAATGATTCATCAGACTGTGCTGTTTTTCCGAACAGTCGCAGAATGGTTCATGTGACTGGCATGTAATTCATGATGCAAATATTGACTTCAGCATCTGGACTGTTTCGCTTGGCATTCTGTTGCTACTGTTCCGTAAGCGCGATTCGGGTCACAATATGCATTTAATGGAGGTGTGGATTGTGTGCTTAGAATTAGATTTGTTACTTTAAACATGTGTTGATAGCGTTCTTGAATATTTTGAGAATTAATTTTTTGCCCGTTGTTGCAGTTTCTGTCGAGAGACGGCACCGATTTTGACGTCTCTCGCTCGCTTTGCGCGATGTTTGGAGCAAATAGAAAGTTCGGATTACCTACTTTTGGCATTTTTTTATTCATAACACTGACAGATGTCCTCAGGGTTTTCAAATCGAAATACCGAAGTTTCCTGACTCTCAGCATACTATTGCGTCAGATAAAACGTGTTAGAACATCTGTAGTAAATTGGTATTCATAAAATTATATTACCAATAGATTGACGAATAATTTTAATACGGTCGTTTATGCACTGTCTTGCCTTTTGTTCATTAAGTTTGTTCATATCGCATTAAGCGTAAAAGACATGAAGGCTTCAAAAACTTGAACCCAAAGAAGGAGATCTGTGAAATGAATGTTAAGTTTCATAGGCTTTTGATGTTGGTATACTACGTGTAGTACTACGGGATTGACATTCTTTGGTACTTAATTTCCTGTGTGCTTGATATCATATTTATTATGTATTTTCTTATCAGTAAACCAAAATATTCGCCTTTCGACTCTTACGAAAATTACGTATGCTCTGATAAGACATGAAATGTTCAGTCACCGAAGTTGTCTGTCACATTACTGAAGTTGATTCCTTATTCAGAGATTAATCTTTGGCAAGGACTAAGATCTGTACATGCGTCTTCAAGCTGCTGTAGTGTAAATTGGAAAGATTATTTGGAATAAACACTTGAATTTAATCTCGAGACTCCAAAGGGAGTGGTATTTGTGTGTTTGTATATGCAGATACTGAGATCAAAGGAATAATATACAATGTAATTAAGGACGCTGTCCTTTACTATTGCAGTATTGCTTCGTCTTACTATACTTCGTACCCTGGAGCAAGTGCCATTAAGGAGGCGTGCCTTATTTAACAAGTTGACATTAATTCCAAGACGTATGGAGCGGCTTGAGAATACTTACCACTCAGTCGAAGTGCACGATTTCATACCATTTTCATCCATTCTGTCCAGCGCACAGCGGGTCAAATTGAGCGAAAGCTGGCCAAAATTCAAATTCTTCGATTTCGATGAAACGCTTAAAAATCTACGTGAGGGGCGAAAGAAAGTTCCCAGGATAAAGAAAATGTAAGTTTTATGACGCTTTGGTTCGATTTGTTCCCGGTGCAGGCACATAAACGGAACGTTTTTGTGCAGCGGGCCGGAACGTACTTCGTACACAAATTCCGGTAGTGACTTTGTTAATTATTTTAGGTCACAGTTCAATATATTAAGCTAACTGATTATGATGCAGAGAGATAGAGGTAAGTAGTGTGTAAACTGATTGAAAACATGGTGTTTTATATGAAATAAATAATTTTTATTTCTATTTTTATGTCGCTAATTTTTTTGTTGCATAAAATTTGAAATCCATTATTTATACAGAGCTGCAAAATTGATCAAAGTAGCTCCAGCTCCGTTTGTTGCATTTTTGTATAGCTCTAAACTTTATTTTTATTATATCAAAAACTTAGCTACTAATACTTCCTCCTTAGGAAGTTACGGACTATTGCATGAAGTAGTGACGTGCACTTACAAAATTTAATCATGGGTGTGACATGTAATTTATCATTTTGAGTCGCCACAGTCGATTTTAATAAATATTCAACAGAGTACAGATGACTAACCAAGCATACACGTGATATATGTTATATTTATACATATATATTATATTCCTATAAATATATATATTGTTCTATATTTTAGAATAAACTATGAAAATATCGCACAGTGATTTACAGATGGATACAAAATTACAGCGCAAAGAGTTGTTTAAGCTTTGGATGGGAAGAAATGGCGACCACACCAACGTCAAGAGCGCATACGTTGAAAATACTGTCATGGGTAGGCACGGATGCTTTTGTTTGTAAGAAAGAATCTACACAACACTTATAGATTGCGTTTATGAAAATTAAACCAGTATTAATTAAACAGTAACTGCTTTATTTTCAATTTTCTACCAGTTTTTATTGTTTGTTTTCTTAATATAATCATAATTCCGTATTATACTACTCTTTTCGGGCTTGAAGAAAGTTCTCCGAGTGCATTGAGGGAAATTCGTCAGAATATGTCTCGTGTTTGTAGTGAATGTTTGAAAAGCTGGATTGATGTGAGAAGAAACCAACAGTATTTTGTATCAAAGAACGCAGAGTGGTTGGAGCAAGAAATCAATTTACACATTAAAGTTATTACTAAACCGAAAGAAACAGAATACGAAATGCCATGCACTTCAGGTATATGTGGCCGTCGAAAACTGACGTTTGAAGAGAGTAGAGAGAGGATCAAACGCAGAAAATCAAAGGACCTTCGAAAATCTGTTGGCTTTACTGAACTAGCTTATGCCAATAAAATGAGTCTACGATCTGCTGGTAATACGGATGCAGCTAAACTTTTTAATGAAGCCTTAGAAACAACTCCGAGGAGACAGCGTTAAGAATGAGGAAAGCTCATCCAGAGGAGTCCTACCGAATGTGTGTGTGTGTGTGTGTGTCGTTGAGTGTGGTAAAGTGCAACAATAACCCATTACACCTACATTGAGTAGGTAGAAGAAGTCAGAATAAGAAAGAAAGAAAGAAACAAACAAACAAACAATCAAACAAAGAGATATGAATTTGTGTTTACACCTACTGAGTAACCGAACAATTAGGCCATGACTGTACGATATTTGTATGAGAATGTGTGTGGTTGGACAGTGTGAAGGGTTAGGTACGGAAAAAGGTGTAATATTTCCTGGTTTGTAAATTATTTCAAGTAGAAAAACGACAAATCAATGAGACGAAAATAAACTCAGTCATTGCAGAAAAACAGCTGCAATGAAAGGTGCAAATTTTATGAAAACCGATAGAGATCTTTATAATACATTGAAGACTAAAATTGTATAGTAAATATGCGGATCTAGTTCATGCCTAACAGAAAATGCAGCTTTCTTCCATCAGAAAGACTGATCAGCAAGTGCTAACTACGGAAATACACATAAATACACACCGCGCCTCAGAACAGCCGGCGTTCTCGGTTGTTTTATGGATATAATTTTGCTCTGGAGCTAGAGACTTGGCGATGATACTCCAAACTCCGTTTAGACGTCTCAGTAATGAATGAATTCCTTGAATTTACCTGAAGGTTATGTGGTAATTAGAAGTGATGGAAGTCGAAATGTGTGGTAAGTTACAAACATGGAGCCAGCCTCCGACGGTAGTGCTTTACTTGAGTTATGCGTTTATGCAGGAAGCGCTTGAGGCTGATTCAACCGCACTGGGTTGTGCCAAGTCGGAGTACAGGCATACTGGTGTCGTGTGTGCGTTACTAGGTCACCATTTAAAGTAGGCCAGTCTTTCGAGAAGGACGGAAACTGTGTTAATTTTACTCCAATCATGATTTCAGGTTTAGTTGAACAATCGTGTCGTAAAATGTTAACATTTTGGTCGCGCAGTGTATTTATACCACAGAATTAATAAATTTGAAGTTAATGTAATTTATTCCGTTATACTAAATATATAAGGAACCAGTACGTATCCGTCAGACGCTGCATATATGTGATACAGAGAACCTAAAAATTACTACTGGTTTCGGCCTTTAATTAAGGCATCATGGGGCTGTATAAGATTTTCTAAGATTAGAGTGCAACAATGCAAGTAATCTTAATCAACACAGATTTCAAAATTGTCACATCTAATAATTCGTAGATATGAAAATCTTATTGTCATAATAAATAATTGAAAACCGAAACATGTAGCTGTTTTGGTGTTTCCTGTATCAAATACATATTGCGTGTGACGAATATTTATTGGTTTTTCATATCGACTGTAAAGACGAACTTCTTAAATATGCACAATTAAAATTCAGCATTCTGTTAAGAAGCTGCGCCCTGTATCAGAGTTGTGTTTTGGTCACCCTTTCCTTACGAGGTACAGTACGTAAATGGGAAGAATGATAGATAAGTGGAGAATAAGACTTCAAATTAAGTTTAGCCTACATCTGAACCGATTCTTGTTTTTCATTCGAGATGTTACTAGTGGCAGAAAATCGCGCGTTGCAGCACCGAAATATTACATCCGTCGCTGGTAATCGATACTAATCGATACTGGCTGATTATTGTGGATACTAATTGATAGTGGTCTATTATTGTCTGTAGTAATTGAAAAAAGTCGATCGTAGTCCACACGTTGTTATCCGTGATAATCGAAACGGGGTGTGACTCGGGAAACACAAAGTTATTGTACGTAATACGGGGTATATACTTCGTTAGTGCTAAATCTTGTCTAAAATTTGGCAGAGATTAGACAGAGTTTTAAGATGTCTTCAGGTACGCGCACACTGGAGCGCGTCAGACGCATCGGACGAGTCGGAATATTTTTAGTGATTAAGCACAGCGCATGGTATTTCTGCGGACGGGCTGCAGCGATTCGTTTGACTGCAGGCCGCTGATAAGCAAGCAACATGAGCAGTTCTGAAGAAAACGAAATCGTTGCTGTGTCCTTGTTAAGGGAGGAAGAACAAAAGAAGAAAAAGCGTTACGGATCCCCACGCTCTGGGCGACATAAAACTGCTGCCGTCCACTGCACACTGGGATGGTTAGTCCAGGTTAGCTCAGTGAATACGATGTCTGTTCTCAGGGTAATTTATGTAGGAGGTCCCTGCAGCTTTCGCTATCCACCTGCGACGATAATTTATATGTAACACATTAATACATTAATCCATTAACTAACTAACTAACTAACTAACTAACTAACTAACTATATGGAGCAGAGGCCTTCGTGAGAAGCTAATAGGTCCTCAGCTATTCAAGAAATTCCCCACATTTTATGGAACCCGAAGGTTCATTACCTCATTTACAAGAGACCGCAACCTGTCCCTACCCTGAGCCAGCTCAATCCAGTCCATGCCCCATCCCACTTCTTGAAGATTCATTTTAATATTATCCTCCCATCTACGCCTCGGCCTCCCGAGTGGCCTCCTACCCTCAGGTCTCCCTAAAACAGTTCCACTCTTATGGTTGCACAATAAGAATGTTAGCAGCAACTAAAAAGTGGCCACGACACTTGGAATAACAGAGCTAGTTAACTTCTTGAGGAGTATTTATGGTCAAAAAAGAAGAATCAGGCATCTTCTGAAGACGCATTAACTAACATTTTTATAAGCATGGCGCAAACTATGAAGACTTTTCCTTTACGAGATCGGATCGAAATTAAAGGAAAATTATTCCAAATGGTGAATTCTACGGAAATGAGAAGTGCCTTGATGAATCCCAGTTCTTCGGAAATTACTAATAACAGCTGATTATCACGCTCCGGAGTCTGGCGACTGCCACACTATTATTCCCAATCTGTTAAGTAGTGAAGTAGCAGCGTCTACAGAAATTAAACTTACTCTTTAATTCAGATTTACCTTTTTAATTGTCAATTCGTATTTTTGAATAACATCATTACAAATAAATACATTACCTTAAGCAAAGTGCCAGTCTTTCCTCTGGTCCTACTGCCTCCGTAAAAGATGTATTTTCCCTTGACAAATTAGGTGCCAACATGTTCAGGAGTGTCATACACTCTCCATAAGTCATCGGAAAATGCTCAAAAAAATTTTGCCTCGTCTTCTAGTAAGTCCGGATATAGGGAATGAAATTCGCCATGAATCATTCTAGTCTTGCATATATTATGCGCCCATTATCTTCGTCTCTTTCTTTTCTGCTTTTGTTCTTCCTCACTTAACAAGGACGCAATAACTATTTCTTCTTCTTCAGAACTGCTCATGTTGTTTGCTATCAGCGGCCTACAGTCAAATGAACTCTACCAGCCCGTAGGCCGAAATACGATGCAGCGTGCCATGCATTACGATAACGATATCTTGACCTTTGAGTCAGACGGACGCGCTGGCCGGTGTGAAAAATATTCCCCTCCGAGACGGAATTGCCACTGTCCGTTGCGTCCGGTGCGGATCAGTGTGCGATGTCCCATAGCTAATAACAGGAAGAATATTTTATCTCCGTGCGCTGCGTCCGTCCGTTGCGTCCGCTGCGCTCCAGTGTGGGCGTACCTTGCCATGTTTCGCGACGAATGGCGTGGTGGGGCCACCTTTGGGTAGGAAGGTGTCGGTTACGCTGGAACATTTCATAGCCGCCTCGTTTCGTGAGAGAGAGTGGAATCATCTGTTTGGATTAACGTTTTGTGACTGGAATATTTAGGATGAATTATTTACTTTGCATCGAGTCTTGATGGAATGGATATATTCTGAAGCAGGATAAGAATGCACACATAGTGTAGAATACAAATAATTAGAATTTGCTGAGTAGGCTTTATGCACATACTCTTACATTTATGGCAGCCACATAGAGTCAATAGTACTGGGGATCAGGGAAGTGACGTGTCTCTTGTGTTGCGTGCAGTCGTATGCGGCGAACATAACCTCTAAAAACATAGTGCTGTGTCTGATATTGTGACTTGCTGTTTGAAAGAGACTAGTTTCTGTGTTAGATTATTTTTACTCTAATATTAGGTAACTGCCACGATAATATGGCCCTTGTGAAAAATGAACTCAACTCTCGTCTCTGCACTTCGTAGATTCGTACGTCTCCACAGTACGTCCACTTCTAAGAAACGACAACAGAAACAGGACAGTTGCTTCAACAATTTAATACGAAATTTGGCAGTTCTTACTTATAGCTAGAGGATATTGTTGGAAGAGGACAGCAGGAGAAAAGAAGAATAAAGAGTGTCAGTTTGTTTAGTAGCAAAACTGCGTGTTGTTATACAAGACTACGTTAGAGTAACATTAAGGTGAGGAACATGGTTGCTTAAACGTAATAAAACGTAATACGCTGGAAATTTATTAGGTCATTGAGAGTTACGTGATGGAATCTGAACACCAGTGCAAGGCTGTTGTGCCACATTCTCGTTTACTTGTTCAACTGGATTAAAAGTAGTTGAACCATTACTTTGTGTACAGAAATTGTGCTGCAGTTGCTCTTTTGAACCAAAGAGATTGCATTAATTTAATTGAAGTAGTGAAGTCTTTTCTTTTTTCCTTTTAAGCTAATTTAATTGGATAGGGACTTCAATCAGCAAAATTAGTACTTTTAAACGTACCAGATGAAGTCAGTACATTTCATGCTGGGCATTCTCGGCCCTCACCCCTAATCCTCGCTCACAGTGACATCAAACTTGCTGCTTGTGGGTCGCATTCGGTCGGTGTCTGCATACAGTCGCTTCCTAGTCGTCATCACTATCAGCAACAGCAGCGGCAGCGGCAGCGGCAGTGGCGGTGGCTGTGGCGGCGGCGGTGGTCGTATTATTATTATTATTATTAGTAGTAGTAGTAGTAGTAGTAGTAGTAGTAGTGGTGGTAGTAGTAATTGGCGGCGGCGGTGGTCGTAGTGGTGGTGGTGGTGGTAGTAGCAGTAGGTGGTGGTGGTGGTAGTAGTAGTAGTGGCAGTAGTTAGTAGTAGTAGTAGTAGCAGTGGTAGTAGTACGAGGGGAAAGGTTGGAAGGCGCATGAGATGCTGAGGCTGTGCGCACTTGTCTGCTAGTCAGGTCATCTGCAGTATTCTCGTAGTTTACTGAAAACAGGTTCCTTTTAGTATGTGTGTCACTGGCTCTTAAAATGATTAAAACTCAGCCTAAACTTGAGGGTTACCGCACGGCACTTTGTTGTGCATGCCTGGAGAAACCTTTTGTGCTCTCAGTCAACTGAGAGATGCCGAACTCCGAGGCTTGCATAACAGGTTGTACACGTGGGTTCCTGAACAGAAGGTGGCGGTGTGTCTATTGCATTGTTGGACTGTTTGGATGTACTGTTTGGTGTAGGGGTAAGGACCTGGACCTGCAGTCAGTACCCCAAACACAATGTGAGGTTATTTAAGGACCTGGACCTGCAGTTAGTACCTCGTACACAGAGTGAGTTTATTTAAATTCACTGCCCAGCAGTGCCGGGAGTTTGCAAGCATAAAATCCATGTCTTCTTAGCATCCTTGATTATTTTACCAATATATTCTATGAGAGATCCTCTAGCCTTCTTACATTATTAAATAAACGAAAGGAATTAGTCGATGACCTGGATTTTTTTTTGTTCTTAGTTTATCACCCAATGACTCAGTTACATCTCAAAAAATGCTTTAGACAGTGAAAAATAGGGTGATGTGTTTAACATACGTATCTTCATATTTGTTGGGACTTGACAGTCTCTTCACATTCCCTGATTATTCTTTCGCATACGAGTTGCGTTCTGAATGACACACAGGCGTTGTATGTATCGTAATGTTACAGCTAGTCCCATAACACGCATAATCTGTGGCTGTTACATATTCAAAATATCAGGCACTTAAAAATGATACCTACGTGGTTTCGAAGTCACTCAATTTTAAAATTAATGTGTATTTATTTTGTATTAAATGCAATGTGCATTAATGAATAAATTAATAAACAAATACACAACGTAAGCCGCATCTATCGCACAAATTATTATTACTGGAATTAAATTACGTTTAACACCCAATAAAATAGCGGTGAAAGTAAATATTCACCAAGGCGAAATATTAGAGTTGTGTTAGTGAATTTAATTAGCTAGTCGTATCGCGTGATTTACCTTATACCTAAATCCGAATTAACGTGAATGGACATAATTCAGGTTTCTGCAAGGAGACCAATATTTATTTATTTATTTATTTATTTATTTATTTATTTATTTAGCAGGTTGTACAATGTTTCCACATCTTCCAGCGCCCATTTGACAATTATCTTCTTCCTCCAGTTGCTTCTGTCATTCCAGTCTTCTTCCATTAATTCCTTTTCTCCCATCAGTCCTCCAATCCCTTCTGCCCAGGTAAGTTTGGGTCTACCTCGTTTTCTTCTTCCAGGTGGATGCCATTTCATAACTTCTTTTGGCAATCTCCCCTCTTCCATTCTTTGGACATGTCCATACCATTTAAGTTATTTCGTTTTAATATCGTCTACAAGAGACCTTGCTAGATTAATTTTTTTGTTTAATGATGGTATTCCTAATTTTGTCCTTCCTGGAAATTCTAGCTGAGCGTCGCCAGAAGTCCATTTCTGTGGAATTTAGTTTTGCTACCGATTTTGCTTTTAAACACCATGTTTCTGCCGCATATGTAATTGTACTTTAAACTACTGCATGATAAATATGGGTCTTTGTTTTGGGGGTCACATCGCGGTCCCACAAAATGCTGTTTAAATTTTTTATAGCTACTCGGGAGACCAACATCTTACAAGTATAAAACGTGTTTTGGATTGTTATTTAAAATGCATAACGGATTTCGGTCTGTTAGAAAAGTTTCCTTTTTCTGCTTGTCGCAAGGGAAGTACGTCGTAATATGACAGTGTGCATGTGCGTTTGTTATAGCTTTTGGACAAAGTATAATGTATTTTCAAGGGAACTTGGGAGTTCTGATGATATACTTGTGACATCCTTTGAGTATTTTGTGCCTGCATTAGTGAAAAGTTCGCACAGCTAGTAATAAAATTATTGTAGTAGGTGTAACGATGACTGTGCGTACTTCGTCTACACAGTTCATGTTGTGAGTTTTAGTAGTTATACACGAGCAGCTAAAAGCCTAATTAGTCATATCTGTGCGTTATACACTATGACCACATGTAGAAGTGCCTCTCTGTTCAACTGTTCTCGGTAGATTTCAATCTTTTAACACTGTACTAAAACTGAGGTGACAATTTCCAGTTTTGTTCACGTGTTAAAACATAGATTTCCGCTGTAATAATATAAAATACTAGACCCTATGACAGTGTGCGTGTTGACTAGTTCAAGGAAGCGTGGTACTAAAGGTTTAAAAGTGGAGACACTAATTTCTGTTGTGTTAACCTCATTTCATTTATTATCTGTAAGTATGCCCGCTTTTGAAGTTTTGAACTAATTAACCGATTTTTTAATTTGATATAGACTTTATTTTATTAGAAGCCACCCCAATTTTGCACCTTCTAAAGAGTTTTCAAGTAAAGTTTCAGAACTATACCTGTTCGCTTCCGCCTTATTTTGTAATGCATGTATGTATGTGGCGCGCGCGTGTGTGTGTGTGCGTGCGTGCGTGCGTGTCTGTGTTTGTATGTGTGTCTGTGTGTGCGCGCGCGCTTGTGTGTGAACGGAAATAAAATCCTACCGTAATTTTTTCGACACATTTCCGTTTCAGGTAAAATTGGTCAAACACAAGGGCCACTTGACACGAAAAACCTCTGTGCTTGTGTGCGTATATCTTTATTGTAATTCGTTCAATACTTACATGAGAGGAAATCCGCTGGAACAAAATTGAGGGTGCGAAGTGAAACGTTTTATGCTTTTGAAACTATTCTCCTGTGAATTTTATGAAATCGAGGTACTAAAAAACAGTGTACAAATGGTCTAAAATTGTTACGCTATGCACACGTCTTGTCTTTTTTTAAGTTCCTGGAAAGTGACAGCAGGTTCTATGAACTGTGTTCCTAACTGGAATGTGACAGTAGGTCGGTGATGTGTTCCTGACTCATCGTGTTGATGTGTTGCATTGTTTATTAATTTTGTTTACGTATTTACTAAATGTTAACCTGAAACTCACAAGTCCACATGGTTTTTCACAAAACTAAGGACAGCATATCACAAATCTAGACTTATTATTGTGAATGATAAAATGGTTTTATATCTCGAAATTCATATTAGTCCGCCGGGAGAAATTTGATACATTAATCGAAGTATTATATATATGTTCAGCTTAAAATATGTTGCCTTTACCTTTACCAAGCACAAGGCGTGGTAAAGGGAAAGGCGATTTTCACTAATTCATTTTGATGGTTGCAACTTTAAATGTTAAATGAATAATAAATAATAATAAATGATAATAGTTAATCAGTAGGGGAGACAAGAAATGTATACCTAACTTTGCTGAAGGAATCTCATAGAAGATTTTGTTTTGAAGATCGGAAAAATTACGCGAGACCAAATTTGATATGCGTCTGCGTGGTAAGCTGTGGTGGTGAGACGAGATTGGAACTGATGTCCAATAGGGTACAGATGCTGTGTTTGGTTTTAGTGGTCTTCTGAGGTTCTCAGCTTACATCTGGTTGATCTGTAATTTAGTGTGCGTCGATTTAGATGGAAAATTGAAATCGTCAAACCTGATGGTGTAGGTTGTGCGCTTCATGTGCAAGTAAGCTTCAGCTTCGGATTGGTAAGCAATACGGGTATGCGTTGTTGGTTGTAGAGTCTGTTGTTTCATGCCTGCAGAGCATCTTCTTGGTTCATGTATGTTAGTATTATTTGGTGACACTGAGTGAGGAGTCGTGGAAAGATGATAGATCGAATGGCGAGCCGGATAAATTCGTGCTATGATGTCGATCGCAATCCACAACGGAAGTACAGATTCTGTATGCAGAGGAATGTTAGAGAGCAAGCCATTACGTGAACTGCTATTTCGTGGGTAACTTAAAAAGGCAGATATGTCTGTATTTAAACAGTAGTTTGTCTTCTTCTTCTGCAGTTTAGGCCTTCCATTATAGTCCTAAACGTTATTTCTTCTGAAGCAATCGCTGCAGACACGCAGTTGAACTCAAGAGTGGTGGTTCGCAATACGGCGGAATAAAAACGGCGGGCCAAACATGTACAACAGATTGGATTCCAACCCCTTGTCACATTCACCGTGTCAGTTAATTTCATGAAATGTTAAGCATGTGATTATGATAAGGAACTATGTTCTTAGAAAAAACAGCTTCTTACGGATTAATTTTTATTTCAACCTCATATATGACAATAACTTAAATTTTTCGGGCTGTGGTAAATATGAATTATCACGGTCTGTAATCCCGTACTTCGTCTATAAAGTGAATTTATTTACGTGTTGCTGCTAACTAGATGAAAATGTCACTTTTCTAGTGAACTGAGCAACTTTGACTGCAGAATCTAAAGGAGTAGGATTTCCTCTGATATGGTATTCGCTGTATGTTTTGCCGGGTGTTGGAGCAGGAATTTTACACATTGGCTGGAACAGTTCGTTTTCGAAGTTGATGTGACTGCTCAGCTTATTATGGTAGGGCATACAGATTTCAGAGAACCAAAGATAGGAGATGGTGTCACAACAGAGCACTTTGCCTAAATTATTTGGTCACCATCTCTGAAGCAACTCAGTAGTAACTACGTGAAACATGTTTATAACCGTATTAACAATATTAAGGCAGTAGGAACTGTATGTAAAAGGCTAGAGAGGCTTATATATTTGTACAATAAATGTAACTATTTGTATATTGTTACCCGTATATACAACAGAAGTATGTAACAAATAGGTGACGTTGCTGAAATTCAGACTAGTAAACAATATGGAGAAGGACAAATTTCAATTACAAATTCTGTTTCAAAATATCTGTCACAGATTACTTGCAATATGTGAGGTTTTGTACTGGCCCTGGGAAATGCGGTATGTGTAACACAATCGATTTCAATTTCACGAATTGTATCTGTGTGTAAATTAAACTTGTTTTCGCATGTGTAACCATGATTACCTACACTTGGTTATTATAAAATGGAAAAAAAAAAAAAAAGATTTTTCTGTGCAGGGAGAGGCTGGAGCGGGGTTAGGTTGAGCTGAAAAATGTTATTTGTATATGTAGCAGGATATGTTGATATATTGAAGCGATGGTTTATGTTTTGATTGCATAAACAGATGAATCAGACGGACGAGAGTAATTTTGTGTAGAAAGCAGCAGACATGAAACATTGCACCATAAACTCCCTTCAAGTTGCAACATTTTCCGCGAATAAATAATAGGTGTGTATGCAGAAATGTGCTGTCAGAAATCTGTAGTTGGGAACTTGCCATATATTTTTAGTGTTAGATTCCTTTACAGAATTTGTATCGTGTTTTGTGAATTGATAGGCTGAGAGCAACAGTGAACCAACGCTTAATAGCAGGATGGTTTCATATATTGTGGTGTACGTCTTAATATTTCGTGAGATTTATGGGAGTGGATTACGTCAGAATCACTGTAACGCGTTCAGGAACGAATGTAAAGTTCCTATACGCGCATTTTAAAATAAAAGTTGGGAAACATGAAAATCAACATAATGGTAGTTCCGGAATTTGATCGAATTCTGTCTACCTAAAGGAATAAGCATTCAGGACCGTTTCATGGGTAGTAATGTGTGAAGGGTTTTGGAACGATAAAATAGGCAGTCTTTCTTGAAAAAAAAAAAGTAGTTTTATAATGCCGAAGCAGTTATGTTCTCGTTACTGGCATTTGCATTGCTAACATTCAGACTGTCCACAACGATCCGAAATACTCCCCATATGTAAAAAGCAGTGGTTTTTATCCTTTTCGTTTATAACGGTGCGTGTGATTTCTAACTTACATATTTTGTAGAGGGTGTAGACTTGACGATGCAGTTTAAAAGTAAAGTAGTCTAAAAGGGAGAGTACTGAATCATTGAGGTATTAAAGGGCGTATGATAAGATGAGGTAGCCAGCAGTAATAGCATACATTTAGAGCCCTTCTTCTCAAGTTGTGAACAAACAATTTTCGAAATTACTTAGGTAAAACATGTTTCGTTGTAAATTATTAGAATATAATTACTTTACTAGCAATAGTAGTCAAAATATGAATATGAACTCTCTCTGTTGTAACGCATCTGGCCATAGCGGCTTGTAGGACAGTGGGAACAAAGTTCCACTCATTTTTAACCTTGGAAGGTTGAGGCGAGCAGTCAGTTTAACAACCTGACCGCTTTACCCCTGCGGAAAGAACTGCCGGTTTCAGTTAAATAAATGGCCGGATGAACCCCCGAGAATGTCTGGAAGAGGTGGAGAAGAGAACGATCCTTCTCGTGCCGGGAACCGACCTTGGCCGTCCAGGTCGTACCTGGTCACTCAGACGTGGGCCTACTCACCGAGTCTCAGAAACTTACATACAGAATGCATACGTTGGTTTGAAAATTTAAGGATTAGTTTAAAATGACGTCGATGACTTGTTATTGGCCGTGTCATTTGCACACTTTATTGACAATAAAAGTCTTACTGTTTAAGGAATGCGTGTGTGTGTGTGTGCGTGCGTGCCTGCCTGCGTGCATGCGTGCGCGCGCTCGCCTTAGCTGTCTTACAAGAAATAGCCTTGTAACCTACCAGCTGTGTACATTTATTCGTTTTTTGGGTTACTTATGTAAGCTTTGTCCATTACGTTTGTTATTTATCCTCGAAACGTAAAGTGAACTGGATTGGTGGGATGGACGCTGAAGGAAGGTATTGTGTATTTTTAAGGTACTGCCCCAGCATGTGTCTAGAGACACTGAGGAGGATCACTAAAAGTCTTCAGGATACCTGATTTATGATCGGCCTGAGAACCGGAGTCTCTAGAATGCGATGTAGCAGTGCTAACCACTGGAAGGAGAATTTCGGAAGCTGCCGAAATGATGGAAATACGAAAGACATGTGAGTTTGATCGTGGATTTCGGGAGACAGTTCGAATTGTAAAAGTGATTTGTAGAGACTGAGGAGAAATTCAGTAAAAGTGGTTCTATCAACGTTTAGGTCAATATCCGTTCTCCAAGGCAACTCGGCTTGCGGTGATTAATGGAGAACTTTTCGGCCGGGGGGTGGAAGATCGAGAAACCCCATATGCAACAGCCAAATTTATGTGTACAAATGCCAGGGCCAGTTGCTGAAGTTCTTTGGAAGATTAAATGAATTGTGCCACTTTTTGTAAAATTTATAAGTTTAGAACATTTTTAGTAATAATTTCGTTCTCGAACAGGTCCGTAAATTTGCGTCACTTCAGATGTTTTATTCAGATAGCATTTGATCCTTTAGTCGCTTTTGGTCTTCATAAGACTGTCTAATTTAACTTGTGCATGATGTTTGGACCCCTTACGATCCAACAAAGTAATTACTAAAAGTTCCAAAAACACCATTTATCACAGTTTCATCGTCCGCTTCTAACTCCTACTGTTGCAGGAAACATGTGAATTACGCATTTGATTAATCATATTTTCATTCGAAATGGCAGAAAATTATTACACACTTCTCTCCCTCTGTTCTTTTTTAATAATCGTCATCATCGAAATGCATCATGGTAGCAGGAGCTCTGAAATTCGTCACTATGAATATCTTCATCTCTTGTATTCGCTGGAGCACAGCATGATTAATATTGTTTTAGGCTCATTCTTTTCCATGTTATTGCTGGTGAAATAATTGCGTGCGTTATGTTGTATGGAAGTGTATTTATGAAATGTAATTTAGGGCCAGATTGCCTCAGCTAGTGTAATGATAAAAGCCTGCGAGACCGGTAAGTCGGGGTTCAATTCTTGGCACAGGTGGAGATTGTTTTCCACAGCGTTCAGACATGCTCTGGGGATCATACAGCCTCATATCCAATGAGAAGGGCTGGGGCGGGGGGAGGGGGAGGGGGGGCGACTTCACTGGAGCAAAGCAGTCGGGGCTAGAAACTGGCCATTTATCTCCGTCCACTGGCCAGTTTTAATAATGCATGGATCAACTACGGTGACACTGTACCTTGGGTTGAGGCTTCGTTTTATGCAGGCAGACAACTCTTAACTTTTAATATGTAGCTGTCCGGCATTTAAAAGCAAATTGTCTGTCAGCTGTGTGTTTATTGTTTTGCGTATTGGTTCCTTATCTACTGCACTTGATACGCAGCATCGAATGGCAGGATGAATTGTGAGTTGTCGAGGAGGAAAATGTGTAAGGAACGGTAACCAGGTCGTTACATGGTGAGTTGGGCTGTACAGTGTCTAGAGTCAGTAGAATGATCGGCATTATAGTCCAAATCCGAAGCATCACATCCGCGCTACTCTGCAGGAGTATTTATCGCTCCTCAGTGAATTTAAGTAATGCTTGTTGACAAAGGGAAGTCGAATTTTGCTCATAAAAATTGCAGACAAGGATAACAGCTTCTTCACTTATACGTCATATGTCAGGTAGCCCGTAATCCTGGGGGGGGGGGCGGGGAGAGAGAGAGAGAGCTCTGAGGATGAAGATACAGCTGCTGAATTGTAAATCAGAGCGGATGGGACATAAAGCTGGAGTGATCTGTTGTAGATTACTGAGAGAGCAGCTCTACATCCGTCAATAACATAACGATAAATTCTGAGAAATGTATTGTCCATGAAAGTCTGTACATATTCCTGTTACATTAATGTGTATCAAGAGATAGTAATGCTGCTGATGTTGAGTGTTTGGAGTAAAGCACAAATATTGTAGAGGAAGAAAGAAAAAGAAACTCTGTTGGTCGCTTTTAAAATTGGTGTCGACATTAAGCGGGTCTGCATGTTCGTGTTCTGACAACAGAATGCTTGATAAAATCAAATCAAGACAGATAATACAACCTTTGAAAACGTGGTAGAGTTGAAACGTTTGGGAACGAAAGCAAAGAACCAAAAGTCCATTCACCAAGAAATTAAGAGTACAATAAATGCTTTAAATGCTTCCTGCTGTTGGTTTCAGTTATTCTTTCCAATATGCTGTCTAAAAATATAAAAGAAGAAAACGTACAGAACTATAATTTTGCCTTCTGTTTTGTATTGGGATAAAACTTGATGTCCACGGGAAAACGGAAACCCATTGTGTTAGACTACAGGGTGCTTAGCAACATTTGAGCATAAGACGAATGAAGTAACACGAGACACGAGGCTGTTACGTATTGAAGATGTTTGTGATAAGTACTCAGCCAGATGATGTAGGATGAGAAGTATTAGATGGATGGGGCATGTGACGTAGATGGAAGAGTCGGGGTATGTACATGGTTTTGGTATAAAAACCTGTTGGATAAGAGATGGCTTAAGACACCTAGACGTAGATAGGAAGGTAATATTAAAATGGATTTTAAATAAATAGGATAGAATTGCGTGGGCTACATGCATCGGGCTCAGGATACGAGCCTGTGGCGGCCATTTAGAGGAGTGTCATGAACCTTCACGTTCAGGATGAGGATGGGATTTATTGAATAGCTGAGGAAGCCGCAGCTCCTCCAAAGCGACTTTGCTCCGTTGAGTTCATGTATACGAAACAGATTAACGTTCTTTGAAAACCCTAGCTTTTACTCTATGGATAAAAAATGGAACCTGCAGATTTGACAGAAGTACAAAATCCCCCAATCGATATAACCCACATAAATGACAATGAATGCTGAGGATGTGCGGGCTACCTAACAAAAAACGGGACATTTATTTCCAAATGATCCCCTTAGCTGCTCACCGTCCCTACGAATTACGGGTTGTAATGGCGTGGCGTATTGATTGCCTGTAGTCTGCTGGCACGCTGTATGTTGGCAGTGATGTTTTACCCTGAAGTATAAGAAGTACCGTACAGATGACTTTTAAAATTCAAAAACAAGCGGTCAGCCACGAGGCCTGACACCGATAAACGCAATGTGCCTGTCGTTTCGAGCACCGTCGTTGTAAGTCAGACTTCCCGTGCTGCCTAGAGGCCTCTCGACGGTCTCCTTCGTGTTGCAAGGAGTCCTTCCTTTTTACTTAATAAATATCTAGAAAATCTGTTCAGTAGAAGTCGTTGTCGGAATCAAGTTGTAATAAGGAAGTAAGGTCTGATATGAGCGGTAGTATCGAAACTTGGTAAATTCGTGTTGTATCTACGTAGTCGGTGGATACTCAAAACATTGCGTTATATTGGATCGTGAAGCCATTGGAAGAACCATGGTCTGTATTTCCTTGTAACCTGCTTTGTGTTAATATTAAATTTAACTCAGTACACATGACTGCTACCGGATAGTGCACGTTCTTATGAATACGTACACGCCCGCTGGATTATGCTTACATTTATTGCCTTACAGTATTTCGGAATTTTTTCCGCCCAAAAGGTTGTATTCTTCAATACACGGAATATTCTTAACCATTCAGACTGTTACATGTCGCTTTTAAGTCAGAGATTTTGTGGTTGCGACTTTTGATGTAGGTAGCAACAAATTGTACCCCTGAAGTGGATTTTTTTTCTGTATATTTCTTAGAGAACAGTCGCAAGACAAGTTTCGCTGCTATAAAAGTAACTTAAAGTATCAGGATCATAAATTCAGTAGCGTTTCTGAGTGTTGCTGCTTCGAAAGTTTGCACGGACATTGCCTTGTAATGTTGTAATGTCATTAATGCTAAACCTTCGTTTCGTTCAGTTAATAGCCGCAAAGATACAGGTGAAACTGTGACCCACAGGCCTAAGTTCTAATTATATTTTGTCTATATCATAACCTATTCTAAAGTACACATTCTTTTGAAAGTATCTGGATTTCGCTTACAGCTGTGTAACTGGATTAATTAAAACCTATTACTTTACATTACACTCAGTCCCTAGTAACCTGCATTTTTATTGGATCTTCTGTTTCATTGCAAATGAAAAACTCATGTAGGGGTGGTAAAACATTTCGAACAGAATCACAGAAGTCAGCCTCAACATTAAATGTCAGCTTAAATCCGAATAAATTGGAACTAAACTGTATAAGCCTCTATGATTTTGCTGTCGGAAAGACTTTGAATATTTTGTCATGTTGCTTTATGCTGTATTTGTTTTGAAAACTGTGAATATGAGCAAGCAGGTTGGCTTACGCCGGAGTGCTCTAAGCCTTGGATTTGGGATGTTTCCTGTTCGAACCTCGGCTGCGACGCCGACTGTCGTAGCTGAAGTCTCATGATCATCCGCAGTCCCTCCAGGATGTCATTGTCTTCAGTTTGAACACAAACACTTCCCTCCACACAGTGGTCACTTCATTATTCACACAGTGGTCACTTCATTATTCACCGTTGTCCAGTCATTTAACCCAGTGTTTGGTTTATAGGTTTTAGTCAATTATAGCTGGAATAAATAACGTACAAAGTAGTGAAAAAAGAAGCGACACCTCATGAAGTGACGTTGTTTTGGTTGTGTAGTTTACTGGCTTATTATAGGTTACCATGTTTTAAAACGCAGTACATCAGACAGATGCGAGTGTTAGGTAAAGCAGAAACATGTATCTAAACGCCATCGCCAGGTCTTGGAAACTTCACTGTCAAGTTTTTTGACTCAAAATCACTTCTTTTTTTATAAGGTGTGTAATATACTCGGAAATACAGACACTAACCTGCATGGGCTCAATGTATTCACTACTGAGAGTTGTACGTGGTTGAATGGGTAAATGTACACACACACACACACACACACACACACACACACATTACTGAGCGTTAGATATACATACATACATACATACATACATACATACATACATACATACATACATATGTACATATATACCGATTACTAAGCATGTGAGAAATTAATAAGCTGTTGGGATTAGATTTGTGGCTATGGAACGGAATAAATTTCGCCAGTGTAGTGGATCATATGAAAAACAACGCCGGTGTTCCAGTTTATTTTTGATGATTCATCAGGAAACCATGGAGTCAGAAATA
Organism: Coptotermes formosanus; assembly: GCA_013340265.1. Classification (NCBI taxonomy): domain Eukaryota; kingdom Metazoa; phylum Arthropoda; class Insecta; order Blattodea; family Rhinotermitidae; genus Coptotermes; species Coptotermes formosanus. The sequence continues at coordinate 1,726,818 of BLKM01012995.1, read as the reverse complement.
ACAGAGGTGTCAAGAATTCATTCTTTTAAGTACCCAAGAGAATGTTCCTGCTAAAGCGTGTGCTGTTGTGTTGTTCTTTGTTAAATTTTGCAAATTGTTACTATGGCCTTTAGCTTTGAGCGGGAGTCATAAAATAACTATCAATTAGTCGGAATGAGGCCATAAGTAATCGTTACGTACGTCAAGCTCTTGTTTCAGGAATAACGTAGAGGGGCAGAGGAAGCTGACAGAGTTAGTGAAGGAAGTTTTTGTCGAGTGACAGGCGAGTTGGGCACCCTTCGAATTGAAAGTAGGGCGGTCTAGGTTGCAAGTAAGGAATTTTATAAGTAAATGTTTGGTTGTGATTTTATGAACACTGTCTCGCTAATGGTTAACTGAGTGATTGCATTGGTTTAAGCCAGGAAGAACACTAGGATTTCACCTTAAAATACATTGCGTTATCTTTTAATCCTATATAAACTTGATTTCAACTTTTTTGTCATTTCAATACTACTTTGGCACAATGTCACCTATGTTGGCGAGGCTTACGCAGATGACAGAGACACTGAAATTAACTCTGTCTGTCATAACTGGAGACACTGGCCCTGTTTCAGTCGGATAGAAGTGGAAGTTCAAGGTTTATGCGTTATTTTTAACCAGATACGTCCAATGTAATTATATTTCAGCGAAATTTGAGTAAAACCCCGCATGTCGTCTGTAAGGTAGAACTCTTCAGCGCATACATAGCTAATATTCACGCACTGTTCTGCCGAAGCACGATAACCATAGAAACCAAGCAAATCAATTTCTAACGTCACGCACAAACCAACCTCTGTCGTAACCGTGGAATTTCGGTAGTCAGAAACCGGTAACCCTGCCAACCGGCGTGTGACTCACTCACTCACACGAGGGTATTATACATGTAGAGACTGTAATCCTTCCATCATAGTGCATGTTGGATTTTGCACTGAAGTTCAGTGTCTGAAATATCACTTATTAAAGTGCATGTGACACCTCTGCTAACGGATTATGCAGTTTGAGGCTTCGGACAGAGCCTGTCATCCAGAATATGTCTAATTTATTTATTAGGTAACGAGGAAAAATCCCTGGTATTTCATGTTCAAAGGCAACTTATGGAATTTCTAATGGGTTAATACGAAGTGAGTGTAATACAGTTCTTTGATAGAGACTACTCAAAATGTATGAAAGTCTAGACTTTTTATAGGTCTATAAAATATAATAAAACAAGACTCGCTTTAAAATCAGAGTCAGTTTTATCATTTAGTAGTTGTATTTGGATAGTACTGACTGTTTTTAAGTAATTGTGTGGCTTTGTAAATAGAAACATGTTTTGAGTTTTGGTTTGAATTATAATGCAAAATTTAATTTAATTTGTTTGGTGTACAGTCTCGGTAGTGGTACCATTTATAACGCTCCCTGTTTCCTAGAACTCGGCTGCTGTGCCCGGACTTGCTGTATACTGGCCCGGCATCAGCAGTGCAATTGTAGAATCAAGCTACGTGATAGGATAAGGGGGGAAGGAGACAGATTCTCGTCTGTTTGGTCTGCTTGCCACATGCATTACGGATGGACCAAAACTGCGACCGACGTCAATTTTAGCTGAGGAAGAAGAGCCCTGTATCAGGGCGAATTGCCAAGTCGGTCCACCCGCCCAACAATCTGGTATACCAGAATAACTCACATACAACATTAGTGCAGTCAAACATCTTACGGAGAAAGATTATTTGTTTCACAAATTTTGTTTGCTTTAATAAGTGAAGTGCGTAAAATATATAGGTAGTAAATGAAGGTGTTGCCTGTTTTGCGGAGTGTGAGATTACTGTAACTGTATGCTTTATTTCTGTTCGTAGCTGTGTTTTATGATTGTTTCATTGAAACTGTGATTCTGTTCCAAAGAAATGTTTGATTCAGCGAAACTGTACAGGATGTAACTGGTCAGTTTTTACAGACTTTCGGGGGGTTTAGGGGGCTTTGGGGGGGAGGGGGACATTTTGAGACAGGGAACATGCGGCCGGAAACGTCCCCTTGATATCGAAATTGGCGTCGGTACTGCGGCTGGTAAAGTACGTAGGTAACCGGCGTGCGTTGACTCCGGGGATTAGTCCTTCTTTTTAATTTTAATTTAATTTTCATAGCTGTTGATAGGTTGCACATTGTGTGCAGCACTTTTAATGGTAATATTTTCAGTTAATTTACAAGATCTGTTCGAAGTGGTGGGCATCGACTTCATTGCAGGCAATGTAGCAACGCACCCAAAGATTCCTGTTGTGTTCTACTGAACAGTTCCGTACGCTGCTACAATTCCAACTTCCAGATCCTCTTCTGTGACCACAGGAATCTCGCAAATAAGACTCTTGGGGTGAGCTCAAAGGAAGAAGTGAAGCGGGGTCAGGTCAGGTGATAGTGATTGCCAGGCGATAACCGCCTTTAACAATCTACCTATCACAAAATACTGCGTCCAGATGGTTTCTCATAGCGTGCGTAGAATAGGGACTGGGCTTCGCCATGCTGGAACCTATTTCCGTAGCCGCAGAACCGACTACAATTTCCATTTGAATAAGACGTTCCCTATCTCAAATTGTTCCACATCGACCCCCCACCCCCACCTACAACCCTCGAAAGTCTGTAAAACCTATTCCGCTACACTTTGCATTTTATGAAGGTTTAGTGTGAGATAAGATGTCATTATTGATAGATCGGAATCAGGGTTGCAGGATTTACGAGTGGTATTATTTATCTTTCCCCATTCACGCATTCCTGATGATATTTCCTAACTTCTGCTCTATAGGTATTGTAACATGGTGTACATAGGTATGGCGGAACGGACAAACATGACACAAGTACCGCCTCTCCGATGTTTCACAAAACGGATCTAGCTGCATATACCAAGCAGATTGCCCCGGTACTAAGACTGCGTGCATAGGAAGATAATCAAGTTCTGTCAACAATGTGCAACAAGGGCAGACGCTGAGCTTCAGTTGACTTGACTCACACATTGTGACTGAAGTGAACCACCACTTTACGCATTACAAATGGTCTGCTTTTCCAACATATTAGACTGCAGTCTACTGGGTGTAATCGCTTCTGTTAGCTTGCCGTGGTCCAGTGCGTCAAGATTTTCTTTCGGAAACGTCAGTCGTAGAGTTTGAGGCTGAATACCGAATATACTAAGATTTTTACTGGTTTGCATCAGATATTTCACGTTAACACATCAGTTTAGTAAGTTATACAGAGCCTTGTTTGTTTCTTCTGCTCCTGTCTACTTCGCCGTGCTAAATTATCCTCACCTATTACACAATCGGTGGTACATACCCTCAGCACTTGATAAAGTGCAGTTAAATATATAGGCATTATTTTATCTGACTTCTGTCGCTAGTCTTTTCCCAAATGACCGCTTAACTTAAAAAACTTCTACGTGCGAGGAACGGCGTGTTTGTTAGATGTGGCGCGTGTCTGCAATTCGAGCGAATTTATTGCCAGTACCTTTTTCATGTAAACGTAAAACGTAAGAAACGTAATATTAACTGTAGTATATTGAACTAAAACGCGTGGACCCCGACTCACGGCAGATTAGAATAGCGGTGGACGCTGCTGTGCCTGCCTGCCTGCCTGCCGTCAAGCGAAACAGTCGGACTGAAGTTCGATGCGAGTTTCGGATAAAATTATGTCCCTATGTAATGAAATGAGAAAATCTGGTCCAACATCGGAATTTTATTCTTTTTGGTAAAGTACATAATCACTTGACATGTTGTGAAAGAAATTTCGCATCTTAAGCGGTATTGAACATTGAAAGGAAGGCCATCATCCGGCCGAAATTTGAAGTAGTTAAGTTTTCGTACACGGAAGTGACCCGGTATAACTGGATATTTTTTCTGTCATGGTGTCGTAAACCGAAGGGCCTGAAAAGGCATTGGCCCGTAGCTGCTTTTGACAGTTTCGGTCGCCACTCTTTCGAATATGTTGTCGACGCCCACGACCTCCGTAAATTCGAGGGGAAGACTTGTTATTTTAATGAGAGAACTTGAAGTCATCCACCTGAGATAAATAAAGCGAGCACTTTATAACCCCGAATACACCCCACCCCTTACTCCCCACTCCACTCTCCTGGTTCATATAACAGTTCTTGCCACCCTAGTACGATTTTAGCTTACTCACAAAAGACGAAGCACTTTTCAGCCCTGAACAGAGTTACTCTTTTAAGACATTTGGCTGCAGTTCGTGGGAGGATGGACTGCACAAAGGGGGACCTGGCTCTTGTTGCTGTTTAACTGCCGGTGACGAAGCTTAAAGGACGGTTGATGTGTCACATCGCCTCGTAGAGAAATGAAGGCCGTATTTGCCCTAGAAGCTGCAAGCACAATTATTTTCTGTTTTTGTATTTTCGTATTTTTTACTCGGCAATCTTTCACATTGGCTTTATACAGTGGTTATATATTGGTGCTGCAGGCCAAGCAACTTTTGAAGCGACGTGATGATAAACAGTTCGTGCTACACATCTTCTGCTAGGGTACAAAGAGCGTGAAGACGAAGTGTCAGAGGTGAAATTCTATTTAAAACAAACTTCCTTCTCTGACGTAAGCTTCATTTCAATCAAACTTTGTTACAATCGTTAACTAATTTCTGATATGCTCAAATGTCTTCTACGAAGCACAAACTGTTACTAACTGGGATTACCTTTATTACGGAACCTGCAAATCCCGTACTGTAAAAATTGACATATTTTCTTTGTAAGGCCAGCTGTACCTGTAGCGGTTAAAGCACTAGCATTTTTGTTGCGTGTTAAATACCGTTGAGGTGTTTGATATTTTCGGCTTTTTTTCTGTCTGGGAGTAGAAACTTTATTATGGACTCGTACCTCGTACAAGATATGAGACTTAAGGCGGCGCGTACTAGGACCGTGGTGTTTTAAGGTGTAATGCCCTGTAGCCTGGTGTAATTTCTTTATGACGAATTATGTGCATGGACTTATTTCTTACCACAACTCACTTTTAACTGGGGAAATCTGTTGCCTGAAGTCGGACTAAACTTTCAGTAAGCGAGTACGTATCTGTCCACATTAAAACAGGAAACTTTTTACACCGTTCAGTTCAGAATGTTCTTATCTTTGTGTATACCGTTTAAGAATTCTAAAAATTTAAGTAATTTCGTTTATTATTGTGCCTGTTTTTATGAGTACAGAATTCGGAGTTTGTTTACTGCGTGGTACGTACTGAATGTTTGAATATAATTTAGGTTATTTCTGGTATTCAAAGGGTTAATAAAAACGAGATGTAAATTTAAATCTGTGGAGAGGTGTGACTTGGCTTAAGGGAAGTTTCGCTGGCAGTATGTTGTGATCACTCTGATGAAATGTCAAATTCCACAGACGTTTGGAATATATTGTCCAGATTAAGAAGTATCCATTTCTTACGAATAACATATGTCGTGGATTTAGTTTCACGCCATGAGTTCACAGTATCGTATTCGTTTCATTTATGTTCTTTGTTGAAGCGGAAGTCTATTAAAGATGAAGGGACGGGCTTAGTAGATCTAGATAGTTTTGTACAGCAGTGTGTTAACGCGGCAGAACTCGATATTTATAAACAGATAAGCTTTTTAATTTGATTGACGTTCAGAGCGGTGTTGTAGGGAGGAGGTATTGAATATTCTGCGACTAACGTAATTTCGATTCGTCTCGGTCCATGATTACGCGTATGTTAGCTTAGTCTGTACAGTGCCTAGCCACTGGCCTGGGTGTTCGAAGAGTCGTGGCTCGGTACGTGGCAAAGCAGGAGATGTATCGATTCTCCAAATCGTTGAGACCGGCTCTGTAACCCAACCAGCGTTTCATTCAGTGGGTAGCGGGGGATTTTGACCCCGGTGTGGTGAAGCGGCTGGGTCGTGAAGCTCATCACTCATTCCAATAGTTAACAATAGTGAAGCTTGTAATATAATGACTTTAAATATAGTATTTTTGTTTAAGACTTGCAGAAAGTTAGTTTTATGTATGTCATGGAGTTTTCAAACGCTGACTTCATACTGTGTAATGCTGGGCAACGACAGTCGCAGTTTATCTGATGTCTCCCTGAAGGTGTTTACTTTAGATCGAAACATGTGGCAGTACAATAGGTGTGTGCCTTGATGAAGTTATTATTTATTAATATTACAGTTGCACGGTTAGTAGACGAACCATCGCAAGGAAAAGTAATTTGACGTTGGACCGTGTTGTTAATTATACAGAAAGTGTATGCATTGTCTGCAGCACATGAACATGTATTTAGTCTAGGTGAAATGGGCAGAATTGCAAAGATGACACTGAAGTGTAGACATGTATGTACTTGAGCACAGCTTCACAGTCTTGCTTTATTTATGTTCAATTTCGTGTCAAGTACAGACTGCAGGTGGACAGAACGTATGAATATGTAGCAAGCAATCAAATTGTTACGAAGTCAATCTCGGTAGCCAAACATACTCATTTAATCATGTACGGGGGCGTAGCAGTGCTGCCAAAATGGGATGTGCGTGTGTTGTGTGTGTGTGTGTGTGTGTGTGTGTGTGAGTGAGTGAGTGACTGAATGTGTATATGTGTGTGTGTGTGTGTGTGTGTGTGTGTGTGTGTGTGTGTGTGTTCCTTGATATTTCCAGGTTCCCGGTGTGCACACTGCGCTGCTGACGACTCATTCAACATACCCGCATTTTAACAAAATTCCGATATATAAGCTGCGTTCTGCGACAGATTTTTCTCTTCTCTTCTCTTCGTTCGTTATAGAACTGACGTGCTTCTTCTCAAGCACTCAACCGCTGTATTCTCATTATGGTGCCCCGACATTGCCATTGTAGTTAATAAGGGTTACATTAGTAATAAGTAGGTAAGGTGTGTGGTTTTCCTGGCGCAAGTAGGGTTTTCCTGGTGTAAGGTCCTGAGGCGCTGTAGGTGTGAGTATTCTGTTGGATAATACTTACGTGTGTCTCGCTGTAAGATAATTTATTGTTTGATGTATGTGTTGCGTAGGACAGAAAGGATGTTGGTATCCGACCACGCAGACTGTCTGCCACAAATTAATACGGATTTACCTTAATTCTGGATTCCATATTGTTACGTATGAAATTGTGTTAAGCCGACAATCAAACACAGCATTATTATGTCGTGTTTGATGGTTAGCTTAATATAATTTCGTCACCATGGTTTTAGCGTGTTACAGTGAGATACATATTCAGAAAGTTTGGTTAGTTGGACAAAGTAGGCTTTATGCTGACATGATCTAAAATACATATTATAATAACGCAGAAGATTTTGTAGATATTAACCATATAACCTATGGTGATCAACGAATTTGATTCAAAATAATATTGTAAATGGCGAAGTAAAAATAAATGTACTGTAACTTGAATAAAAATTTTGATGAAAGAGCAGCATCTGTCGGTCCAACTTTATTAATTAATTCATTCCTTAGTCTAAACTACGACAGGTCCATGGTCTTTTCCAAAGCGAGTTCTCCCCAGAGTGCGAGTTAGTGCTTTCTCTCTCAGTTTCCAGCATCGTGTCGTTTCCTTAAGGTCCAGTTGGTGCTTGCGTTTTTTTCGTCGTCTTCCCGTCACTTCTATCCTTCCTTCTGTGTTTCCTTCAATAACGTGTTTTAGAAGTCAGTTCATTCACAAGATGTGACGAACCCACGTAACCTTTCTTCTGTGTATTGTATGTGGAATATTCCTTTCCTCCTTGGCTCTGTGTAACACTTCTTGAGTTTTCAGAAATAATTTATAAATTTTTTGGAATTTAATTCAAATGGAGCACAGCCCGGGGCTTAATGGAAGTTACTTAGGAGTTTCACTGTGGAAGAAATTATAAATTTCCAATAAAAACAACTGAAATGTGTATCTTACATATGTAATTATTGTTTATTTGTAGTTTATAATCGCTTCATGTCTTTCATAATGCATATGATAGAAGAAGTTATAAATTTTATGCTGAGTTGAACAAAAGCCGAAAGAGATTAAAAAGGCTTCACCTCGTCAGCCTTTGAGGTGGCTGCGTGTTTGGATTTACGACCGACGTATGCGGTGACAGGATAGAGTTGGCAGTCCGCCCACTGATCGACATTTTAAAATTTTCTGACGGAGGTTTTATACATCTGCATGAACGACCGACAGTCCTTTGATTATGGAGCTGATTCAGTCAACGCCGAATTCTGGAGCATATTACATATTCTATGTAAAACTGAAAATTCCAGATACTTCATGCACTGCTGTTTTGATAAAAGCTTCAGACATGTTCTTTCCACTAACTCATCCTCTACAGAATCCACGTTTTATTGAATAGTCTCCGTGACGTTAAAGGAGTCTATTTATACGCAAAGTGAAGATAAATAATGCGTGGATTATGGGGCCATGACGCCTTAGCCGCCGGATACCGAACGAATAGAAATAACTTCATCTTTCAGTCGCCCATTGCTCACTTCCGGACCAACGGCCCTGCGTTATGTTCGTCAAATGACGACACTGAAACACTATCTAGTGACATTCCGGTCGATTTCCTGTTCGTCAGCTACGCCCGTCTGTCTCAGCAACTCGCTGCTGATTGTTTTTTGGATACCAGGGTAATGGCTTCACCCTTCGTAATTTAACTCCTCCGTGTAGCAGTAAAACTGCGTTTCCCGCGGGATGAAATAAGATTTTGTTTCTAGTTTTCCCGTAGGGGAGGCTGGTTTAATTTCGTACCAATCCAGATCTATTACTGCAGTTTCGCTACACAGTGATGTCATTCGTGTTGCGTGATGGTTATTCGTCATAACTGGATATGACGTAGTAGGCACGCTCCGTATTGCTGCAGCTGCTGCTGCGTGAAATTAAGAACGCCATGAGTGATGTTTTACGGGCATGTTAAATAATGCGAGAATATGAAAGTCTGAATGTAATTTTTATTTGCATGCTCCGAACTTTTTAGCGAAGTTGGTACTAATTAACATTTGATAATAGATTTCTTTAAGTTCTATGAGAGTTGGCCATAAATTAAGTTTATAGTGCATATATTTTTGGGTTCTGTAGTTTCAGCCCTAATAAGAACAACTTGCGGTTGACTGTACCGCTGTCCCACTACTTGTCCACACGTGTCATTGTATCATTTCTCTCCATGGCGCAACAGTCCCTAGTGGACCAGGGTCTCCCCATTGTCGAGGCTTCAGGATCACACTCAGACACACCACACTCGGTAGGACTCCTCCGGACGAGTGATCAGCCCGACGCAGAGACCTCTACCGGACAACACACAGCACTCACAAGAGACAAATTCCCATGCCTCCGGCGGAATTGGAACCCGCGATCCCAGCAAGCGAGCGGCCGCAGGCAGGCGCCTTAGACCTCGCGGCCGCTGGGATCGGCTTTATCGTGTTACAGGACGGTCTTTTCTATTCCCTGTTGAGATCAGTACGTGTCCTGTGTTCTCTATCAGCCATCGTGTCGCATCTGTTTTCACCTCTCGATCATCTTTAAATTTGTGGCCGCCAATGTTTTCCTTCGGCGCCGGAAACCGACGATAATCGCTCAGCGACAGCTTTCCCTGATACGGCGAAAATCAGTGCGGGTTACTTAGTTACGAAATTAAATGCCATGTAAGCTTATTTTTTGATTGATACTCGTACCTTGAGTCGAGTTCGGGAAGTCGCCTTGCTGCAGAAGTGATGGCGCACTGAAAGCGTGCTGCGTCAGTTAGGTTTTTCTGACCTTTTTATCCGCACAATTGCTGATTGGATACAAATTCAAGTCAGTGTGTACTGGTACGTGTGTTTTTTACACTGTGATTTATCACACATATCTGTTGTTTTGTTGTATGAAATGACATGTATGATAACGTCTGAATCGTATTGTATTCCGTAATTTTCATATCTGCGTACACATCGTAATGTTACACATACCCAGTGTCTGTGGAGGCAAATGGGGGAAAATTATAACGTGTTTATGAAAAAGATAAAAATAAAACTGTCATTACCTTCCTGAAATTTCTAGTATGTCCTTTTATTTTCTTTGTATAAAACGAAATGTTTATTATCGTAGTGCTGAATTGCCGACTTTGTGCTTCTAGTGCATACGTTTTCTGATACTATTAGAATTAATACTTATGGCACTCACTGGTTGGATTTCATTAATTCGTGTCCTATATTCTGCTACCTGAGGTACTGTTATGCTCATATCGCTTCAAATTTTAAGTTCCCCTTAGTTATTAAAACTAACACATCCGTCTGTCCAAGTCAGGACTTGCTGCATTACACGGTATAAAATCATACTCGATTTACTGACACCGTAACTATTTACAGTTGTACCAGGTTTCGGGAGACCTTATGCTGTATGTGTTCTTTACACTAAGGGAAACAGATTGATGTTGATTACGAAAAAGATATTAGAAGATGCGTAATGTAATGTACGGTAGCAGATTAAACAGGGGGCTGGAGGATTAGGATATACAGAGAGAAGTTTCATAGCTTGCGCTCTTCGTATTGTAGCGTTGATCTTCTTTGGGCCTATACAGAGAAGAATGAGGTGGGCCTAAGGTATAGTATAAGTAGGGGAAATGAGACGTTCGTGCAAATTACTGGTCAAAATGACCCAGTGAAACGCACTTGTAGAGTGATAGAAAACAGAAAAAGTTGGAAAATGGAAGGTGTGATTTCGTGAAATGGGGTTGCTTTATTCGGTATGAGATGTGGTGGTGGGGCTTCATGCGTGTTGAACCTTTCGTATGTGTAAGGGCACGAAATTGTAACTGGTTTAACAAATGTAAACATGTAGAGGAGAACCCTCTACCGTGGACTTACTCCCGCAATTATTTAGTTATATACGTCTTGCAAATACAGTCATTATTTAAAAACATGTACCTTAAAAGATATAAACAGCTTGAAAGGCGAAGTTTTCAGGCTTTCACTACTGGTCTTATTCAAACGATAGCCTTCTATGTTACTACAATGTGTACGATAAGTTTTTCCGACGTGTCGGACAGACCTGTCGCCTCCGTCTTTGGGGTAAATGAGTTTGGTTCCGTTGGGCTCTTCAGCGACTGGAAAGGGAAAGTTTTCGGATATTTCAAAATCCTTGCAACCTTCCTACACAGTCGAAACATTCCTCCATTCCAAACACTTCAGCATTCACCTACACTAGATTCCATCACAGTGAAGATGGAGGCAGCGCTTTCTTCCGAAACATCGGAACAAACTCATTATCATACTCTGTGTAAGAATTCAGAAGACCATCGTTTTATACTATAAAATAATGAGTAAAGGTTTTTAAGAATGTCCCTTAAGATATTGTTTGCATAAGAATGGAAGAGTGTTAGGAGTTTGGTCTGTATGAAGGGAATGTAGGAGAACGTTGCCGACCACTGTTAAATAAAGTGGTTCCATTTATTATCATCGCATAGATTAAAATGGCTTACCATTGTGATAATGACTTGCACTCCTCCCCTCTCCCATTGTGTGGTGTGCAGTGGAAAGCAGCTAAGTGAAGGCGAATTCGTGCGTTGTAATATTCGACTGCGTAAGAGATTCTTCAGGAGGGAGGTTGTGATATTAGTTGTATACAGTTCCGGTTTACAGTGGAGTTTTCTTTTATTCTTATAAAGGAAAGAGGTTCTGTAGCAACTTGCCTCGTATACAAGCAGCATAAAAATGGAATTTAAAATGCATCACGTCAGAAAAGTCCATTCTACTGTAAAAAGGAAGTCGAATGTAGGAAACTTAAAAAAGGAGACGGAAGGGCATAAGAAATAGGGCAAAGTGTGACGTTTAACGCTGGTGGAGAATTACGGATGCGAACAATCTCAAAAGTTACAGACGATTTAGTCCAACGAAGGCCACGAGTTGGAAGCGTCGAGACGCCCACCAACTCAATATGCTACCATAGCCGCCTCCACGCCATCCAGTGTTTCGTTTAATATGCGATAAACAGCAGACTGTTTTCATTTCGAAGTTTGGTCCACTTCAAAGGGAGTTAAACTAGTGACTTGAAGGAGATTTATTTTGAGGTGTCTGCTCAAGATTCAGCATAAAAATACGCACATGCGTGATGTTATAGAAGGGTGTGTGTGATGAGAACGGAAGCCTTGAACAAAATATATATTGTCGTGGACGGCATAATAGTTATATTAAGCTTGTTAAGTGGATATGTTGCGAATAAGCATGGCGCAACGACATATTACGAGTGGAGGGCAGCGTCAGTTATTATGCAGAAACAGTTATGAACAGCTGACAAGAGGTGGTCCTCAAGTTCGTATTCTGACAAACCACTCAGCGTCTTACGAATTATTGTGACTGGTCCCAGATTATGTGACACGAAAAATGTCGAACACGTTGTTAGGAGAATGAGATGAAAATGATCTCCAGATAGGCAGAACGGAAAGAAATGTATTTTATCTGGTTCAGGATTGGTTGCAGTAGAGATTTTGAACGTGTCCTGCGCCTTTGGGGGCAGAAAATTTCTTAACTGAGCAGATATCAGGTTTGCGAAGTTCAGGGCTGCCGAGAGCGGGTTTGGGCCCCGGTGACAAAAGAAGTTGCCCCCCCCCCCCCTCCCACCAGCAAGGGCGGATCGGCTAAAAATATTTACACTAAATCGGAAAAAGTAAGTCTCAGTTTTACAGTGACTTAGGCCTGGTCTGAAAGGGTTAATTCGTAAAATCGATAAATAATGATGCTATGGAGAAGTACAAAACCATATGCAACATAGTCGGGGCTCCGGCACGCTTCTGGGCTGCCTGGCCCCGGTAATTTGTACCGGTACCCCCCCTCCCCCTTCATCTCATCGGTACTGGATAATTTCACCCTGCACATAGAGTTGGTAAATGTGTATCCATTTCGTCACTCAAAATAAAATGTTGAGCGTGTTTAAAGTCCAAGTTAGACGCATGTTTCGTGGGCTTAGTAATCTGTCCTAAGACTGGAAGCAGCACAAATGAAATTCTTAAGTCATTTCTTAGGAATTACCAGGTTAGACAAGGAGAGAAATCAATCCGTGAGGAAAAAACCTGGAGTGCAGAACATTGTTCTGGAAATAAAACAGGACCAACGAGAGTGGCTACAACATGTGCAGAGAATGAACACAGACAGGATACCCAAACAGGCACTGAAATATAGGCCAAAAGGGGAAAGAAGCATAGGACGCCCAAGGAAAAATAGAAGGACCAGCTTTATCACGAGGGATAAAGAACAGGCACTACGCATAATACTTCACAGCTCATGATGATGATGATGATGATGATGATGGACAATCTGTCCTCAATTATACTTGAGTAGGCCATGTCACGTAAGCATTATCGGCTACTGCAGCAATGGAGGTGCTTTTGAATCCGACTCCGCTGGATCTGTCGATCATGGCGGAGGCGAGGATGGCACTCTATAGGCAGCAGATACTTAAGCAACCAGCTGTTCCTGAAACAGTATCAGGGTTGCTGTCCATCTGGAAAAATGTGGGTGACCCCATATTGGACTTGCGGTCGGACTATACCATTCCAGTTTATCGTCATTCCAAAATCTTCAGTGTCATTATAGACCGGGATTATTGGAGAAACAAAGACCCAGTGTTCCCTGAAGATGCTCTGATCTGGTTTACTGACGGCTGTAGGGCTAACTCAGGGACAGGGTCTGGTATTTTTGGCATAAGACCAAATAGAAGCTTCAGCTGCCCTTTAGGTAAATTTGCCACGGTCTTTCAAACCGAAATATATGCCATTCTTCAATGGGCATGTGAAAACATAAGAAGGGCTTATAAACGTAAGCGGATTCTTATTTTTTCTGACAACCAGCCTGCGCTTAGGGCGCTTAGTAGCCCGAAAGTGACTTCGGGACGGGTTGCAGAATGCCTAGATGCCCCCTCTGCACTGGCTTGCCTGAATGAGGTAACCCTCATTTGGGTGCCGGGGCACTGTGGCATTCTTGGCAATGAGGAGGCTGATAAGCTTGCTACACAAGTGTCACCTATGCCGTTACTTGGTCCAGAGCCGGCTCTTGGAATACCCAGGTGTTCAGCAAGAGAAGCGGCTAAGAACTGGACTGAGCATCAACATTACAATGCCTGGAGAGACTTGTCAGGTCAGAGACGTGGCAAACTTTTCGTAGGAAGACCATGTAAGAGAAGAGCTGATGACCTGCTCAAATTAAGCAGGCGTCACCTAAAAATGGCAGTTGCGGTCCTCACGGGACACGCTGCTGTGAGGAGGCACCTGCATACTATGGGCCTGTTTGATGGGGATCCAACCTGCAGATTCTGCAGGATGGAGACTGAAACAGTGCAACATATTATTTGCCGCTGCGAGGCGTTGGCTCGTCAGCGCTGTAATGTTTTTGGGAGGCTGCTTGCTGAACCAAAAGATATAAGCACAGCTTCAGTAAGGGACCTTTGTCTCTATATAAGAGGCACAGGGTTATTGAACCTGTGCTGAACGGAGTGTTTAGGCCTTAACAATAAGCCTAAGGCTGAGGTGTATCCGGGGCGTATGCTGACGGGCCCTAAAGAAGAAGAAGAAGAAGAAGAAGAAGAAATAGAAGAAGAAGAATTATCGGCAGGTCGGTGTTCTTCTCACCATATTCCGTTAACGAAAACCAGCGTACGTACTAATTGTTACCAAATTCAGCACCAGTGATCTGCTTACCGTGAAACATCGATCGAAATCCACTTATTTGCCGTCAAACTGAATTCTTATGAAAACATTAAGTACTGCCATCACTAGGTTCTAAAGCATTTATTTACCCATATTTCTGTGTAACAGAATATTTAACAAAGTGAAAGGAAATGTAACTAATCAGTTTGCAGTCTGTAGTTGAGGTATGACTTCGGCAAAAGACGTGTGTGCAAAACATGACAGGCACATTACATGAAGACGTGCCTACACTCTCTGTGGTTGCAAGCCGGGACCGCAGAGAGTTCACGTCTCCAAACGCATTACACAGTCAACAGCACATTCTTACTCAAGTGTAAAGCGCAACCTTAGTGTAACGATAACAAAAAAGTTCTCCCTGAAGATGACCCAGCAGGGTCGAAATATGTAGGAGTGTGTTACAATTGATGATAAAACTCTCTTTGTGCATTTTGTTGGTGATTAGTGTTTTTGAGAAAAATGTGTTATTTTTTATGTTGAGCATCCCAGTTGGCGTGTGTCTACAAGGTGTATGTTTCAGTTTCTCAGAATTTTTTTTTCATCTTTTATTCTTAAGTTTTGAATTTTCTTGTGTCTAATGTGAAATATGGGAAAGTGTAGAGCAGTTGAAATATATACTTTGTAAGAAAAATATAAACGTGCAATCAGGGTACCGATTTAATATTTATTGTCTGGTTCTGTGAGTATGAGATTTGATACTTGTGTAGATTGTGAATGTACGTAAAAATTATGTACTAAATGCTTTAAGTCAGCAATTACAGAGTATTTAAATGGGGTGAATATCTGAGTTTATGTGTTGTGACCAGCGTATTTGCCACAGACATTAGCGTAGACGTATAAATAAGAAGTTATGCAGAGGGCTGTAGTGACAGACCCTGATAATATTAATAACCTTCTTCTTGCACAATTGTGAACAACTAGGAAAGTTTCGGTTTTTATAGATATCATGGTATGACCTTCTGGGAAGGATTCAGGATGCAAAGATGCGAACTCGCCGCAGTGTTACGTTACCCGCACATTTGCTAGATATTTAAACAACCAGCTAGTATTATTAATTATAAGCTATTGTGATCGTTATAGTATAAGTGTAGGCACATAGACTCGAATTTTCTGTGGGTTTCTAAAATTTGGTGTTAAAGTTAATAAATCTATTGAAGTTATTTTTGGTTCGACAGTTGAAGAATCGTATGTGTTGAGTCTTGCGGATAAAGGCGTACCGATGAAAGGTGTTTCTGGCTGTTTGTGGTGCTGCGGGCAAAGCTTCAGAAGGGAAGGGGTCAAAGTTAAAACATGGTTCCATGATTCTGTTCAAAGGAGAGACAGGCACCTACTGTAGCGGATAGGTTAGGTCTGTGTGTCCGTTCGTATTTGTCACACTGAGGGGTGTCCACCGCACAAAATAACGTGCTAATACAGAGTAATATGTGACCCATGTTTCAACGTTATTAGCCGTCTTCCTAATGTGGCTGAAGCAGGTTTGAATCCCGCCGGCAATCTAGACGTTTCTGTTCTCCCTGATATGTGTCTTTATTTGCAACAGACACAGGAGCGGTTCATAAAATAATATGGAACATAGGATTATTTGCGTTGTTTTGCTATTACATAAGAATTTTTTATTATTACCGTACGTACTTATATATTATTTATTTATATATTTTATGGTATCTAACTTTACCAGCGTTCTGTCCATGATCGTCGGTTTGGTGTTCACTTCTAAACTGTTTGCGCGTTAGGTTACAGTTTTATTAGTTCTGTTACAAATAAAGTTGGTCTTGTCATAGGAAGCGAGGGCGTAATATTCATGTGCTAATTTACTTCCTCTTTCATCGCTGTCTTAACCATGGAAGCGTGGTAACAATGGGAACCCGGGTGCTGACATCACTCACAAACAGATCTTTGGCGTAGCCGTAGAAACTCGGGTTGGGACCACAGGCGAGTGTGACTCAATCACAAACCAAAGAGTGTGACTAAGGTTTCATACCAAGGGTATTATATGTAAGTAGATGGCTGTCGTTATCTTAAGATGATCACTGCATGCAAGGGTCGTGACAGGATGGTTAATAACGCAGGACAAGTGACTTCACTCAACGGGATAGAGCAGCTGGTGTCGCGGAATGATAGAGCGTCAGATGTCATGGGGACTATGTTGAAAAGTACTGGGCTAGCAGGACGGTTAGACTGAACTGTTCTTACTCGTGAAATATTTTGAAGTACTTAATGCATGGCTTCATGATTGCAGCAGGTCTCAGTAGTATGAAATAGAATCTGAAGCAAGGTGGAGGTGCCGAGATAGTGACTGGGCTACAGGCTGGACGATACGAGTTTTGAATCCCGGCTATAGCATGAGATTGTTTTCTCATCTGAAATATTCACACTGGCGCTGGGGCCCAACCAGCCTCCTGTGTCGGTGGGTACTGTCTCCGGCCGACCTTGGGTTCAAACCCCGGCCCGAGCTAGCCCGATATGGAGGACTTCCGTCTGGATATTTGGCTGCCGATCCAGTCTACATGAAAACAACGAAGGTGCAGTTTTAGTAATTGGTTGGAACACATCTTCATCCATTAACCCTTTAAAGACGAAGCGTATCTGTTTTATATAAGGACTCAGTGCGTACCGCCCTGTAAACACTCTCCACTTCGGTTATAAAAACTAGTCTCTTAATGTTTTATAAGGCAAAAGTTGCTGTTTGTTCTGAGATCCGTACAAAACACATAAACGCAATGTGAGCACCACGTAGAATTTTTTAATGTTAAACCTGGCGGTACGTAAAGTTACCGCTATGCTTTAAAAGGTTAATTAAAATGTACCAAAACTATTTAGCTAAATTTATGAAGTGCGGAGGAGCTACAGGTTCGATCCCTGTAACAAGAGTCCGCAAACAAATGTTTCTGGGCTTGATGATTAAACACAGGAAACCACTTTTGTTTTCACCGGCACTTAACAACCCTTTCTGCGCTGTTGGGACACTTGGGGTGCTGCACACCCATTCGACGTTACAGGAAATATGCAGAAACCGGCGTTTCTAGCGGAACGAAAGCCCCGCGGGGTTAGCCAATGGCCGACCAGAAAAGTTTACTTTAATATTGCGAAAAATTTCCGGATGAAGCGAAGTCGAGCAGGTCGCTGGCCACTGTTCCAATTTATTCTTTTTTCCAGTCGCACCAGCATTAACTGCCGGCATACACATTCTTACAAATAACTTCCATGAACGCGAGTACGCCAGACATACATGATAAAGAGTGGTGGTAAGTACTTAAAGTTTTTTCTTCACAGAAAGTTATGTTATTGGCTAGAGTGGCTTTTTTTTTTATCTCGGGTTGTGTCGCGACGTAGCGCAGTTTCCTCCGATACTCCTTGCGACCGGACATTATTCCCCGCTAGCATTCAACAACAGGGATCAGCCGACACCAGTCGGGCAAAACTGACCGAAGCTGGGCGTGTATTTTGAGATGACACGTCCCCTTTCTGTTGTCAATCGCAAATGTATTTTCTCAAAATCAGTGTCACACAACGTATAAAACATAAACAGGCAACATATTTCAGCTGATAAAGCCATTATGATAATGGCTTTTTCGAGAACCTTAGAAAGGCCTGATAATGACTTAATTAGCCGAAACATGTTGCCTGTTTTTGATCATGTCTTGTATGTTGTGTTAAACTGATCTTGAGAATATATATCTGAGGCTGGACAAGGCGAGTGGACGCGTGCATTACGGGGAGTTTTCTCCGCGGATAAGGCGGCCGGTGCTTGAATGTTTGCGACACATTTTTACCAAATGCCGACATAAAAAGAAAAAGACTGGAGCTATTATCCCTGTAGGCCTTCGTGACGTGGACAAGGACAGCGTTAACATCACTTTGAATGTATCTGAATATCATGCAACTTTCAAAACTGTTTTGTAACACAGGATTCAGACTTGGACACTCCTGAGCTGGAGACAAAATGCTGTTCGTGGGGCCTCTATTAGGAATGCGGTTCAGCAGGCCGATCTCTTGAGACTGTCTACAGCTCACAATGCGTCAAGGATTGTAGGGATTTAATTACATACTGCTGTGGTGTTTCAGAAACATATGACTAACAGGAGAACGTGAGAACCACAGGAAAGAATGACAGAGGTATGAAGTAGGAAGGCGTTGGGCTTATTCATGAAGCACCCTTTGTATAGTTAACTTACGGAATTGCGAAACTTATGTAAGATTACCCAAAACGTAAAATTCAACCGTTTATTTTAAAAATCGATTTATTTTTTCTATTAAATTTCAAAGGTAAATTCTGTCTTGATTCTCTAAACGTAACAGTTTTTGTGTCAATGTTTTTACAGTAATTTTATCGTTTGTTTTTTTTTACTGTCTGTGAAATCTTTTAAACATGTTATATTTTATCAGTTAATGCTGTTTATAAAAGGAGGCTATTTGGAGGTGTACTTCGTGCTCACAAAAGTATTTTAAGCTCCGCCATTCGGCCTATTTTGCCGTCTGTTAGCCATCCAGAGAGCCGAAACTTGTATCATTTGTGGGAGATATGAAAAGGGCATATAAATTTTTCCTGGGCAGCGTGACCGTAATTATTAAAGACGGACTCTAAACAGAATGTGAGGTTATGGACTGGATTAAATTGATAGGAGATAGAATTCACTGGCATGCTTTTGTGAAGACGATAATGAGCCATTTGTATGATGTATAGTTCAGATTTTTTGTATACATACTGTAATACGAAAGTTACCGAAATACTAATGAAAGAAGCACATCTTGCAGTGCTGTGTGTTGCTAACGTATTCCTATTCTCGTTGCTACTAAACGTAGTTGCTAACAGATGCTTAGAATGTTTGTGGGTGTGTGTCGACGTGTATTGTGCTGCAGGTAGCGTGGATCATTTATGATTCATTCGGAGTAGTCACTATTGATTGGTTGTTTCGCATTATTAGGGAGTGTGTCGGCGTTTTCATGTTTAGCTATTGGTTCAATCCTACATACTGTTTTGGAAACCGCATACTCTGCTTAGGATGGCAGTTTCTGAATATGGTCTCTCTAGGACTGTAAAATAAATATTTTTAGCTGATGCTTGTTAGGGTGCAGGCATGCATAGAAATGTTAGAAGATTCCCTTTGAGTGTTCTCACAAATATGCTGGTTTCGTAGAACAGTTGTAATTTCACTACACTTTTTTCGAAGCAGTTTGAGGAACGAAATTTAAGTGGTTCTTGTCAGAGAAGCTACTAAAATGAAGTTCAAAGAAATGTCTTTCCCATTACATCAAACGACAGAACGTATTAACGTAGGCCTAAACGTAGTTCGTTACAGGACCAAAACACAGTGCATGCATTTCCAAAGACTGTATTCAGCAGAAAGGCATACGTAATTTAACAGGCCTTAAGTGTGTAAAAACGGAAACCAAATTACATTACGTATAAAAATACAGTTATAGCTCGCAGAGGACTCAAGCTTTCTCCATTAAAGGCGCCAATAGTGTGACGCTATTGATGCAGACATTCTGTTATTTGGTGTGAGAATTGTTGTAAAGTGAATAAAAAAAGTTGCTTGAGAACATACAGAATCCTGATATCAGTTACATATTGTGTAAGATATACGCCTGTAGGAATTAAAGGATGTATAGACTACGTAATAGTGAGCATGTTGTGTAAAGTATTTTGGAATTGTTTGCTCAGTGTTGGGTCGTGGTCCTATGTGTGAAGAAACGTCCGATTATAATAAGTCACTTACCGAAACAGTATTATTATGAAATAGGCGCTGACGTACCGAATTTTCCGCTTAACTATCACGACTTATCTAGTTTTTTTAAACTCGTGACTTCGGCGCTTTAATCGTCTTTAAATATTATGCACGTAACGCAAATGATCAATTATAATGTTGTCATATAATTGAATTGTATTATTATTATCATCGTTATTATTAAAGGAAGCGACGCAGCAAATCTTTAAAGGCTGCGTATGTTTTATCGTACATTTTCTTTTGAACTAGAGTAAGTAAAATTTTGTAACTTTGTTTTGGTTAATATGGTAGAATGTGTCAGCTTACAATAAGCAGAAGTAATAAGCTCGTTTTCGAAGAAAAATGTGCGAAGTAAACTTACCGCTTGTTATTCTCCAGTTGTAGTATTTTGGAACTGTGTTTACCACCTCTACCGCCACTAACAACGTTGGAGTGGCAGTGCAGCGGGTTATTAAATATTGCTTTTTGTTTGTGTATATCTTTTAATTTCGTGTTAGGAGTCGTCTTTCGTGGTCAAAATTTGTGACAAACTGTAATTTTAAATTGCAACACAATTCTCTTTAACCTAGACTATCTGACTTACAACCTACAACTCGATGTGACTAAAATACGTGTAAATAAAAACTGTTCATGATGTGTGGCGTTTAGGCCTACTTATGAAATTACTGATTATGTAGTTTTTTCAAACGTATGGATTAATTTATTGATCGCAGTATGTACAGAGTATACATAAAAGAATGGCGCGGTTTCAAAAGTTAACAAGAAATTGTTTTCTCACCTTACACGGGCACAACGTACACCGTCAGCAGCGGCAGCTGTCCAAGTTTGTCACGCGTTAATCACAATCCTTCAATGTGTGCTCCCTGGGTCGCAAGACACACATCCACACGGTAATCAAATTCATCCCAGACTCGGTGTAGCATGTCCGCTGTAATGGTCTGCAGTGCATGCGCTATCCGATCACGAAGTTCCTTGAGGGACATGGGCAATGGTGGTACGTAAACAGCGTTAAAGACAGTGTTTTTGTTGATTGTGTACACAGTACACAGTCAACAGCACATTTCACTCAACCATAACGTGCAACCTTAGTGTAACGATAACAGAAAGGTCTCCCTGAAGATGACCCAGCAGGGTCGAAACATGTAGGAGTGTGTTACAATTGATGATAAAACTCTCTTTGTGCATTTTTTTGGTGATTAGTGTTTTTGTATAATATTTCTTATTTCATATGTGTTGAAACAGTGTGTCTGAACTTTTTGTTGACTGCTGCAGTAACTTGACCAGGTGTTTCACTATTCATTCTTGTGTGAAGAGAAACCTACCGTATGTAACATTTCCATTATGTTCACCACATGTTTCTGACTAAAGAACGTTGCTTGAGATGCAGTTAAGTGCACCCTCAGCACACGAAGGTGAAGTGTGCACCTCCCGTCTCCCTTGCTCATGCACGTAATATAGTAGTTGTGTGTGTGTGTGTGTGTGTGTGTGTGTGTGTTTCAGACTGAAATATGTCTGAGAGGTTCATAATACAGCAGTGGAAGAACACGCGCCATCTTGTTCATTTCTCTTATATTTTCTTTTTTATTTTCAACGAAGTACTGGAGCGAATTATTTTGCTATTATTTTAAGGTCATTTTACTTTACTTAATCCTCGCGTTCCAAGATTTCCGATATTGAATGAAATTTGATCCAAGTATCTCTATAACAGTGAATTTACAATTGTAATTTTAATTTTATGTGTTTAAGTGTCCTGAACACGGAGACGTAATGGTCGAAACATGTAACTGTCTAACTCATCTCGGAGAGGTAATAATTACTTTTGTTGATGGTGGATGGTAATTACTCTACGAAACTTCTTACCTACAATGAAGGAGTCAATTATTGTACAATGTCCCTTCCTTTTCATGCAGTTCGTATTTAGTGCGTTAACATACTTTTGTCATGACATGAAAGGTCAATAACATATATCTTTATAAACATTATTTCCTTAATGTTAAAAATAACACACGACTGTTTCGCATGTAATGGCACATGTTCTGTTCTACTGTCAGTGGCACCAAATTGCTGGATTTAATCTTTATGTCAAATGTATTTCCACTTCAATACGATATGGTGTTTATTTTATTTTCAAGGTGTGTGAGTAACTAATTTCAGTGTAGTGTGAAAATTATCAAAACACCACTGTAGCCGCTCACAAACTACAGCAACAAACCTTCATCCCATTTTCAAATTCGTGGAATCCGTAAGAAAGGTGACCACTCTTGCGGGAAGAATGCCGAGGGGAAATAATGCGAGCGGAACTGAGTGTTTCCCTGAGGAACCAGGCATGGAGGGGTTAGGAAGGTGAAGGCTGAGTCTGCGAGAGTGTGGGAGCCGAATCCAGCTCCACTTTGCAAGCAGCGTGTGCAGCCATGCGAATGCGTCGTCAATGATATTATGCCCTATGTATATAAAACTTTATTTGATCAAGCTGTGCGGTGCGAAATGATCCGATTAGCCAAACAGTTTGTGTTTCTTTTATGGGTTATTTATAAAGAACACTACGCTGATGGGCTTTAGATAGATTAGAATATTTTTCTCTTTTCTAAAGATGAATAATGTCTGTATTTGAGGTCGATAGTATTACACGAAAATACTTTTAATCAATTATTTTTATCGTGCGACAGACTTTACTAATTGCAGGTTTTTTACGTTGTTTGTTTTCTGGATCTGACACATGTGACGACCGAGTATAACTCCATTGTATATGGAAGAGCTGGTAGGCGTGATTTCGAAGAAACACGTAAAAACAAAGAATTTCTCAGTGTCTTATGTGTTTGTCCTATTGCATTGCGACAGAGTATTTAATCAAGTAATCTACACATTCTTTGTCACTTTGATTGAAACTCCTTTCGGTCACAAATTTTTGAGTATTAGAATGAGCCGTGATTGAGAGGGTGAAACTAAGTAGAATGGGGATGTGAATTATATTAATTTGAATCATAATGTGATTTATAATCAGTGGCGTTGTCTGAATCCTAAATGCAAATTGGAACTCGTAGGGAATTTTTTTGACTGTCTGAGGAACTATTACATTTCTGAGGAAGGATCTGTATCTTGAAGTTAGCTGATTATTTAATTCGTTAATTTCTAGTCAGGAAACAAAATGTGAACATTTTGAACAACGAGTGATTGGTACATATTTTCTTCATACATTTATTCACCTTCGGATAATATCTGTTGAATACTACATTTTCGTTTCACCTGCTATAATACGCCTTATCATTTCTTATTAAAAAGTAACAAAAAATAAAAGGGATGCTACGTAATGTAATATTTATACAAACATACCAACGAATAGGAGCGCCATTGTTCGGGTGGGGGGGGGGGGGGGGGCCAAAGGGATGTTTTATTTTACTTGTTTTGTGGAAATATTTGTTACGTAAATTCTTTCATGGCTCTAACTGCATTGTCAATACAGAACAATGAATAGGTAGGGCCGCCAAATTTTTACTTCCGCATTGGACCCCCAAGTTTACTTTCGCTTTGGGCCCAGATATGTCTTAAACCGGGCCTATGTGTAAGAATTGCAGGAAATGTCAAGAAAGTGAGTTAAAATTACATTATGCGCAAAGTCATTAATTTTGCAACAGAAGTTGTTGTTGTAGGGCACTTTTATCCTTCTGGAATTCAGTCATTAATCAATCAGGAGAGAAGTAAAGAGAGGCATACAGAATTATAGGACGGGCGTGTAGCTGACACTAAATGCGCATTTGTGAGTCCTGTCAGTCGTACGGGAAAAATAAATTTCTTGTGGATGGTGAATGGTGCGTAGGATGTCTGTTACGCGGTTATCGATTTGGCTGTCTCTATGTAAACTTGCTCTGCAGTCAGAATAGTGCCTTTATCACGCATGTTTATCTAACGTTGCGCATTCTGTTTATATCCATAACTAATACTGCGATGTTAAGCAAAAACACTGTAATTTGACTTTGCCTGATGGATGCGTTAGTGGTATGGTTCTGTTTGTTTCTCCGCCATTCGGTTTAATGTAGTAAATTCAGAACGCACGTTGATATAGCTCCAAACGGATTCGAATTTTGTATGATTTTAGAAACTTCGATATTTCTGTAAAGTATACAATGTTTATGCACCCTGAATTTAAGGAGATTCAACAACAGTCGTATACGTGTAAGGATGGCCGCAAGTTCTTCGTTCAGTGACTGTGGCAGAAGAAATTGGCGTTCACAAAAGAGCACTAATTAAAGTTTACACAATTTAATTAATTACCACTACACAGTAGGCTTGTGGAATAAATCTCTTTGTACTACTACTACTACTACTACTACTACTACTACTACTACTAC
>BLKM01012995.1:1681466-1697145 GCA_013340265.1 Coptotermes formosanus | reverse complement strand
TATGTATGTATGTATGTATGTATGTATGTATGTATGTATGTATGTATGTATGTATGTATGTATGTAATGTATGTATGTATGTATGTATGTATGTATGTGTGTGTGTATGTATGTATGTATGTATGTATGTATGTATGTATGTATGTATTACGTACGTACGTACGTATGTGTGTATGTGTGTGTGTGTGTATGTGTGTGCGCGCGCGCGTGCGTGCGTGCACGCACGCACGCACGCACGGATAATTGTTAATAGACATGTTAAGGAAATTAATTTAAATAAGAGTGGGGACGCATGTACCAAAGCACAACACAGTTTATGTCACTGGGGTTCCTGTATAATACACTTAATAATAATTTACACATCAGTGAATTAATAATGCAGTGGAGACACTTCTTTACGAAATGAAAGTGGATACGCAAGGAAATATTTGGTGCTTGAGGTGACTTGAAGCTTTTAAGAATTCTTCAGCATATTCTGTAAAGTTTTGCATGGGAAAGAAACGTTTGTGAAAAACTTTGGTGTAAACATTTTCTTACGTGAGAATATTACTCACTGAAATTCAGCGAGATTTATTGGCCCTCTGGTTTCTAATATTAGCCTTAATCCTTGTTTCTTACAAAATTTAATAATCTGTTAAACATCTATAGGCACTGCCCAACAATGGATATGCAACAAACTATGTGCTAAAGCCACGTTGCATATTATAAAATTGTCTATATATGTGTATACGCGTTTGCAAAGCACATTCAGATACATTTTCTACGATTTCGTTGACGGGCGATCGACCCGTTACAAAACTGAGCACAAAACGAGAGGGGAAAGTAACAGAAATTAAAACAACCGTTTTAATTTCTGTTACATTAGTGCTACGCACAACGGGATGGCAAACATTAAATTTATTGAAACAGAGGAAAGTGTCAATAACTAACCATTCTGAGAGTGTGAACGCTCCCTGGTCAAGCTCCAAAATAAAAAATAAGCTATTACAGTGTTAAGTGGAGTGTTAGGTTACATTGGTGCTTGCTTTATTTTTGTATAAAACACGGTGCCTATGGTTGGGAGGCCTGATTTGTTGCCTAGCGTAAAACCCCCCTGTGTCTGATTCACAGCTGGCGTGTTATTGTTCCACTGGCCATTGTTCGACTGTCCATGCTGATCCGTACTAATTTGTGTACGCACTTCCAATCATCACATCACGATATTATGTACATGTATATATATCTGTATATATCGTATGCAAATAAAATTTAAATCCCACCTCCTTTAGCCTTCCTGTGGTGTAGTGTTATAACCCGGAACGATTGAATTATGCACACTGGTAAAGCAACCTGGAAATTTACTTAAACCACAGCAAACGTGTTCACACTACATGGGCCTAAGGAGCAGTGGATTAATTGCAAAGTACGCTCCGCTCTAGTTACAACAGGACGCCATGTGGAATAAACATGTGATATATTGTGACACTGCCGTTTATTTAAATACGTTTGTGATTGGGTAGTGCTTCCTCTGTAAATATAAGAACTGAGTGTGTACAGTAACACTTCAGCTGACTTTTGACTTTGCGAATTCTCTGCATCAAAGTAGGAAATAAGGGTGGTGAGATTATTCTCACACATTTAAAATTAAGGCGTACCTTAATTTATGTCGCAATCTGTCAGAAAAGGAGAAGTTTTAATAAATTTATGCCTAAGTTAAACGCATTTGAAGCAATAAACGACAGAAATTTTCATCTCGAAGCTGTTGTGTAGGGCCAGTAAAAACTTACAGCATCATTGTCGGATATTTAGGTCGACGCGCTAAGTGTCATTAATATTAGGACTGCCTGGTGTTAGCGGACGCAGTTCTCTGTACAACTTGATTGAACTAAGTCAAATAAATTCTTCTGTCATTCTGCCGTATTCTGGTTTATTCTATTAATATTCTGTTATAGTTTATATTAGTGTGTTCTGTTCTGTTCCGGAACAGTAATCAATAAGCAGATGTTTCTATCGAACGGCATTAATAATGCACACTCTAGCAGTTGAAAACTAAAATTGTCACGCGCTTTTAACTTTTTCTGGGTGGGTGATTTTAGCTTCCCTTATTTATTTATACATTATTCAACGAAGTCTATTAGCCTATTTCGTCGCTCATACGAAGTGGTTATGTTCCCATTACACAGAAAATAAATTTGTTCCACTGGGGCTTCTCAGTATCAGTTCTGCTGCGTTCATTGTGTGGTAATCTGGTACTGACTGTTTGACTTATCTAAGAAGCATATTCTTAATTGGGGGTTTCTTTTAAATAATTCTCCATGTGCTAGCTTGTAATAATTGTTTAAGTGAATGTAAGAAAGTTGGGGGGGGGGGGGGGCCGCGGTGGCGCAGTTGGTTGAGGCACTGCATTACAAACCGGAAGGTCGCGGGTTCGCTTCCCGATGGTGTCATTGGAATTTTTCATTGGCATAATTCTTTCGGTCGCACTATGGCCCTGGGGTCGACTCAGCCTCTAACAGAAATGAGTACCAGGAATATTTCCTGGGGGGTAAAGGCGGCCGGTGCGTAGGGCTGACAACCTTACCACCTTCAAGTGCCGACTGTCTAGAAATCTGGGAGCCCCAACCTCCTGGAACCCTAAGGGCTTGTCCAGGCCTGCAATGGGACTGCTTTACCTTTACTTTTAAGAAAGCTGGGATTTTGTGAGAGCCCGCCGCGCTGCCATGGTAGCCCCGATCGCAATATGCACACACTGAAACAGCCACAAAGCACCAAGCTTGTCATACAGCTGCACTGCAGATAGTACTGTGACCATGGCGGAGCAACCTTGGTAACTCCATACGGTCAAAGTTTTAGAAGCAAAAGTAAGAAAGTGCGATGTTGCAGCATTTGGTTTATTTTCTAATACTCGAACTAAATTATCATTAACTTCACACACCATTTAAATTCTTGTTTGTGTATTAGAAACAAGCAAAAAATGTCGCGCATGTTTGACCATTGGATATTACGCACAATTTGATTCATTTTTAAACGTATATGTGTAATATGAATGGAAATACATTAGTACATAACAGACTGAGTTACATACTGTTACTTTGTACTATGCCATATGTGTCAGAATAGGTTTATTAACGTCTATTCTGTATGAGTTCTGTTTCTGAAATGAGAATACCCTGTGCGTTTAGCCTACATGTTAAACCGCATTTGTAGTTCTTTTGTAAAAGGCGTGAAAACAAACATGGACATAGGAAGTAAAAGTCGCTTGATCTCAGCGACTGCAGTTTTACGTAATGAAACCCAGGAATAACACGTACAAGAGTTCCAAATCCGACACCAACGTACAACATCGGTTGGTTGATGAAGCCGTGCAATCATGCTGGCCCCTCCGAGCCCTGTTGTACACAAATGTCCAGTGCAGCCGAGCGAAAACTGACGAAGCCTGTACAGTTAACAGTGTGTTACATACAGCTTTGTTCTGGCGTCTAGATTTCCCCTCCCTGTTTTTGTTTTGCTACAGGATGTCGAGAGGTGGCCATGTCTCTCTTCATGTCTGAACATCAAAAGTTCTAATTCTTCCAGGAGACTGTCAAAAGAAGTGTCCACTATCATTCTGTAATTTTTAAAGACACTGGATGACATACTGCACTGTGATTGTATAGTAACAAAGTCAGTGACCTAAATATTTGATGAACGTTACTGCGGTTACGAATAGAGCAGACTACACTGTTGCACATTGATCCTGTCCTTTAATTTATAAGGGTTTGAATACTCGGAGTAACAGTATAAAATAGATCAACTGTTTGCTTTAACTAGAGTAAGGCTTCAAACAGACAGCAATTTATTATCATTCCACCCATTTATGACAGTCATAATTAAGTGTGAGGAAGGCATTTGCGACGTGTGGACAAATAAACCCTTAAATATATAAGATGTGTTGACATGGAGGTCCCAGATTAAGTTGAGATGTCGTGATGAATCCAGAACTTATCAGGGAAATCTGCCAACAAGCTGCTCTACTTGAAAGCAGCCATTTTTAAAATTTGAAGTACATAATTTAGTAAATAATGCAAAATTTATAATTTTCCACATGATTTAGTTTCCATTTCTGTTGTCGTCTCCACGATACGATAGTACGGCAGTAGTTGTCTTGTGTCATTGAAGGAAACGTTAATGAGTTCTATGAAACCACTACCACTGTGTCGCCGAAGTAAAAATGTGTATTTAATCGTCTGCACGTTCTTACTGGTGTGATTTGTGTAAAGCTTCAAACCGCCCCTCGGTTATTTATAAACACTCCTGTTTTTCCTGTGGAAAATATTTTGACTCAAGTCTGGCTGCATTGCACAGGGCCGTGTTGTTCGGTTTTCTGACGTTTTAAAATTCAGACCACTGAGAAATAATTACATTAGTTAAATCGTGGTCATTGGAGTTTTTTAATGTAATACTTACGTATTATTAAAATATAGTATTTGATTTATTACTTACTTGTTTAAATAATTTTACACTGCTTTAACGTGTGCTGAATTTACATATATTTTTTGTTATTTTCAGGTAAGCAGTTTCCAGAACCGAACTATCTCTTCTACTGCATTAAGGTGAGACTACATTCTTGTATGCGCTACATAATTAATTACGTTTAATTAAGAGTGTTAAGGGGACCTGTTCACTGAGGCATTGCAGGCTGCATTCGGCAGATGCGCTGTTGAAGAGTCGTTACTTCTTGCGGAACGCGTGGCTTCGGGGCGGAGCACTGTAAGGCTTGCAGTTCTTGAAACGTAGGATCCTGCCATTATATATAAAATGTGTTACCTTCATAATATGCATCGCGATGTTCACTGTGCTTGCTGCTAATTTGTTGTGAGATGCTTACGGGACCAGCGGAATCCGTAATTGTGTAACATTGAGTAATTATAAAGAACAGTTTTAGTGAAATTTAGTGAGTTAAGTTAATTGGGGTTTTCGCTGGAGGATGGTGTCTCCAAAGGCATGTAAAGGAACGACCNATTATTCTTACTATTATTACATTATCTGCTTTATGCAGGGTATTCACACTTTTGTACCTGAAACAAACCATGTTTATAGGGTGTACAGTGTCGCAGCTGTCCCGTGCTTACTAATCATGGTGCATATAACGCTGTCTTCAATATTAGACTTTTCTGTGCTTCCACATTAGCACTGTCCGCAGTATGTGCGCTGTGCCCAGTATTGCTGTTTTCTGTCGTTCCTTGACTTCGTGCTTTCCT
The DNA here is from genome assembly GCA_013340265.1 of Coptotermes formosanus. Taxonomy (NCBI): domain Eukaryota; kingdom Metazoa; phylum Arthropoda; class Insecta; order Blattodea; family Rhinotermitidae; genus Coptotermes; species Coptotermes formosanus. The sequence continues at coordinate 1,691,926 of BLKM01012995.1, read as the reverse complement.
GGTATGCTGCTCAAGTATTTTGTAAAGGATTTTGAAATGATTCGATTTGCTCCTATTTTTACTTGTGTCACGTTTGTTTTTACATTCCACATGCGCTGTTTCTGTTAAAAGTCTTTATATTTTAGAATCTTCTCGGCTTCTTTCTTTATCACATTTCTGTCTTCCGGGATTGCTACATCAATTAGCATGCATGTTCCTTTTTCATTATCCCGGGTTATGATGTCTGGTTTATTGTTGGGGATTGTTCTGTCGGTTTGCACTTGTTGATTCCACAATATGGTTACCTTGCCCACTTGACCCCACGTAACTTGTTTCTAGTGATTTTGGTGTATTTTAATATCAGAGTTCGCTGTCTAATTTTACCCCGAGTTCCTTACATATGTTGAAGCGTAGTTGAGCACACACTCCATCATGTCGTTTGATGTATTGTTTTTTTGCCAGTACTGGACACGCTGACATAATGCGGTCTGCTGTCTCCTCAAATTGGTGACATAATCTGCATTTGCTGTCTGTTTCTGTTTGCAATATTTTTGCTGCATGGTATTTTGTTTGTAGTGCTTGGGCTTGTGCTGCCACTGTTTCACTTTCTGTTTCTGTTTTCATTATTATTATTATTATTATTATTATTATTATTATTATTATTATTAATTATAACATTTGGTTATTATGATTGTTATTTTATTACTGTTAGTGGTGTTACGAAGGCGCGCTTTCAGTATATGAAATAAAGTCAACCAAAAAGTAATCAAAAATAAAATACTCCATAAATACTTTCTTCATTATCGATTATTATATTATTCATCGGAAATCAGGGGTGTGTGTATAATATAGTTTAGGATACTCTTATTGTGTGGTGATTGAAGAAATACACATGTCCTTCACAGAAACGCTTAGGGAGGGATTTGTATGTTGTTTATCATAACAGTGTCCACATACGCTCTAAAATTTTTACTGCATATAGGATGTGCGCGCGGCGTGTTACGTATTCAGTCTACAAAACGTCTGTTGATTTGTTCACCACACCGAGATGGCGCTCATTTGCAGCTTTCAGAAATCTGAAATTTGTTTGAAGCAGTTAAATTTTAATTTTTGTTTTGGTTCCACGTCCAGATTATGTTGGTTCGAATATGTATCGGAGACTGCTTGCAGTGATTCCGCGTCGACCCAAGGGTTCGTGGCCTACAGCTTGAAAACCGCAGTCTTATCCAAATACGATGTGAATTTGTGGACATAATTTATGTGGCTTGTTGTCGATCATGGAGAACCTTTATTGGCTATAGCAGCGGGCCTCCCGTAAAGGCGGAAAATTTCGTGACTACTTGAGCAACTGTCAGCTTCTTAACAAAGACTGTCCTATGTGACCGTTTAGGTGATGGTGGGAGAGACAGTTCTGTTCGTATCGCGGGCACAGTAATAATATTTAGACATAAACATGTGAGCAAAGTAGGCGATAGTAAAAGTGATACTGTTTGCGTTTTTGTCTTATGGCTACAAAGTTAATTTTGTACTGTGTTTTGAACTTCTGTCCTCTGGATGCCTGTAGGATAGCATTTGAATCTGCTGCAATGCGTACAAACGAATTTTTCCAGCGACATTCAGAAAACTCTTGCCCATAACCTCAACGCCCTTCGGTTAAACAGATGTCACTCAGACTCTAGGTCTCGTCTATAAAATTACGAAACCCAACTCAATATAGGAGCCTGAAGGAAATTTGTAGAAGCATGTCGAGTGCTGATATGAAAAAGATTCATATTATATCTTCCACTGCAATATAAGAAAGGCTTAATAATGAAATTTCGGTGCTTGTAAAAGTGACGTAAGTGTTTTTGGATTCTCGTGTTGATTTTTATATGTAGCGAAATACGATTATGATGGAATATGTGTGAGAGTTATTTCCATGGAAACATGCAGTTCTCGCGCCCAAACACCGGTGGCAATGGGCGGTGGAGGAGGACACAAAATGCTTGCCTGTTGTCCCCACTAGTATGTGTAAGTTGCAATTTAGTTTTTGACCAAGCAGAAATGTATGTAAAAATGAGTTCTTTTCGGGACAGTTTTAAAATTTTGATGAGTACAGAAGAAAGCGTGACACACACCTATATCATGATACAAGTCATGTTTCCTTTTCCTTCCTTTTACTAACGTCGCTTGTGGAAACAATTGATTTGCTGTGGCGCCATAAATGAAGTTTGCCTGTGTGTGCATGTGTGTGTGTTTTCTACATTGTCTGATATTTTGGGTTTTCAGACACCTCCAGGTAATAACCAGTACAGTGATACATCCAAGACGTTATCACTTCCTTCATAGTTACTTTTCACATAGAGCGTTAACTGTGTAGTGCGTCCATTCCACTAACATCTACGACCACGTTGCTAGTCACGCATAACGTACGTTTAGTTTATAGCGGGCCTGTGATATATACACCAACACAATACGACCCAACGGCAGTTTTTTTAAGTACTACATTCAAACCCGTTAGAATACCATTATATTACTGAATAAAACTTTAAGAAACTCAATTTAAAATCGTAATTTTAAATAATTTTAGATTTGTAGCGACAAAAACACAGCAAAATATTGAATATCATACGTTTATACTCGAATTCCGCTCTACATGGTTAAGTACCGGTTGACAGACAAGATATACATTTGTATACACACAAAGGAATTCAACTAAAATATGCAATTTTGTACTTTTAGATAACAGGGATTAACTAAAGCAAAACGTAAACTGGTAATATGTTTCAAGTTACTACAAACAAATTTTAAAAATTAATAGAAGACTCCCCAACTTATTGCTCACTGCTCAACACAATACTCAGTATTAATTTAGTAATATGTCGACACTTTTGCAGTTTGGCGTTTATAATCAGTAGCAAAATCTAATACAAGTAGCCATTCTGTGTAGAAGAATTCAATAAAGGGGTATAATAAAATATTTTAAGAACTCTGAAATATCATATTACAAAAGTAAATTCAGTATAATACAGTAAACACAATCATATAATCAGAGAGTTATTTCAGCTCTTACATGTCTCCTATGTTACGTGTAGTGACACATTGTTGCATTGATTACTTCTCTATGTAGTTGATTTCCCTGATGGTGGTGTGCGAACAAGCCGCAACATATATATATATATATATATATTTACCTTTTCATATCAGTTAAAGTGTCGTTTGTTTAGAAGTGTTCTCACTGGGGGTTATGTTATACAAAGCGGGATACCTCGGCCGTGCAAAGGGCTGTGACTCCTGTTGGAGTTCGGATGGTGCAAGTGTCGTCACACAAAGATATTCTGCACCGGACATGTGCTCATGACAGCTGCCCATCACGAACAGTACATTATGCACCACTTCACCCCACACGTGTATTTTGCGGGACCGGCCCCACGTGTCACCTAGCTTCAGTCACGTCATGAGTGGGACATTTCCTGTCACAACGCAGCGTTGACAGAGTTGAGGGATTCTAACTTGTACGAGGTATGCGTGGCCGCAGCGTTAGGGACACAGACATGTGATGTACAAAATGTATGCTTGTTGTCGAGCTTCGGCCAGAGGAAGGAACCCTTTGCATGTTAGGGATGACTGCGCTAGAGGTTTACGTCTCCCGCATAACTGTTCTATTCCACTTCAGCCACTGGCGTCCTATATCAATCAACGGGAAGCGCTAGTAGCTAGTGTAGGTTATCTTTTAACATTTAAGAAACCAGAGCGATGAAGATGGGAGAGGAATGTGCGGAGATATTATTGTAAGGAGAAGTGTAATATCTGCTGGGAGATGTGGCCTGAAATCAGCTTTGTGGGTGATTTGTATGTTTCTTCTCAGTTTTTCCAGTCAGTGTCTTAGAACTCAGTGCTACAGGCTGCGTTAATTAAAGTGTTAGAGTTTGAACAACTAAATTCTGATTTTTGTACAGTGTATCTCCCCGGAGAAACGGGAGCTACACGCTGATGGACATATTGACATCTGGTGAGCTCTTTGTCTCTCAATCTGATTCACGACGTTCCCTCTCTCTACCTGTGTTCCATTTATCACTGTTACGTACATTACACGAACCCTGTCTCCTGCTAATACTCGTACTCTAAATTGTGTCTTCTGTACAAATGTATGTCGTGTGTTGCACTGTGCTGTTCACTGTGCATTACTGGACGTTTATAAACGACGGTAATGCACAGTGAAATTAAGTACACAGACTCCTTTCGCCTACGTGTATTTGTCAACTGTTGCAATATAAGCAATATGCGGCTTAGTATTTTATATTTTGTACTTTGTATTTGATTTTTTATTATTTACCAACAAATGTACTTAATTATCACAGGTTCATAATAATATATTTAAAACATTCTACTTCTACATGTTTCGGTCGCTTTCGGCTTGTCATCAGGGACAGCATCTGTCACAATTGCACAAAACAATCACATATATTACAATACAAACTTGACGAGCATTTCTTATGTGTTTTTAAATTATTGCTCATTTCTTTTGATAATAAGTATGGATGTTACCGCGTGCATCCGTTACAGAGGGTTAATGAGGAAGGACTGTGTATTTATATTAGTTGTGGATAATAATTTTAGACATACACCTGCATAATGTTGGAAAGATGAAAGCTTTATATGGAATAATATTCCAAAGCCAGTCTCTGCTTCCATCTGCTTTTTTCTTACCATAAATGCGTGCGATAGAGTTTGTTGAAATTAGGAGCGCACAGTCTGTGCTGCAATTTATAAAACGTTTAATTTCGTACAGGCTGTGTGTATTTTACGTAAGGATACAAATGAAACTCATATTATTTGCCGTTAAATATCCACAAATTGGCGTGGTTTCTACGTGAAATTTGCACTTCGTAGTAAATTAGGCATTTCGTACATGTGCGTAGCTTAACACAGTGGACCGTTATGTAGCACTCTGATTAAATTCGATTTTAACAGGGAAGATGCTGACGTTCGGTGTGTGAAATCCTCCACTCTTTTATTGCCAAGCAAAGTAGCTGTGTTATTGTGTGGTCTTCATCCCCGAGTGTTTAGATTTTGGATGCGGTAAAACTCGAGCGACAAAAATGGATATAATGGATAAGTCAAGGGGGGGGGGGGTGGTGGTGGTGGTGGTGGTGGCGGCGGCGGTGGCGGCGGCGGTGGCGGCGCCGGCGGTGGTGGTGGCGGCGGCGGTGGTGGTTTTGGTGGTGGTGGCGGCGGCGGCGGTGATGGTGGTGGCGGCGAGGGCGGCGGTTCTAGTAGTAGTAGTAGTAGTAGTAGTAGTAGTAGTAGTAGTAGTAGTAGTTGTAACCTGTGACTTCTCAGTGTTATATATTTTCATTTTTACACGTTGAAACTTTGTGCATCCACGTTATGCAGTTGTCCTATGCTGTCTGCATTTTAACTCGTTTCAAAGTCTTCAGAAATGGATGCAACGATCAGGGTATCTCTTAGGGCTGTATTGCGGTAACCCAACGTTCTGTTCCTTTTGAACGAGTTACGAAATTTTATCATTCTTCTGTGGCGTAGTTAATAAAACTCATTTCACCACGCCGCTGGCTTGAGAGCCTAGACCTTTTGCATCAGCTCGTAAAGCTCAACTGTAGCTTTAAAGCCATACTGATATTTTGAGGTAGAAGTCTTACGTATAGACGATTCGTAGAATTTCGTGTGTAAGTTGATTCTAAAACAGTTCACCCTTCTCTGCCTGACAAGGTTCCATTCAGTGGGTCTTCTGGTATACTGCAGGTATTGATATGCAGTACTTGTGCTGCTGGTTGCAGGCAGGAAGGAATATTGTTTAATATCTGTTTTCTTTATTTATTTCATTCCGCGTTTAAGACGATTCAGACTGCCTAAGGACATCGTGACGCATTTAATCTTCTGACCGCGGCAAATATTTCGTCATAACTGAGTCAGAAGTTTGACGTTCATTTACCCCCGTATTATGAAGTTTGACAATTAAGTAAATGGATTTACGCAAAAGACTGGATTTTATTCTTTAACTTGTGGGCTGATATATAAAGTGACACAAAAATGTGGGACATTTCTGATCTATAGGTAATTCTGTTCCCAGAAATTTACAAACCTAGGAGCTTTCCCTTGCGTTTGTAGTTAACCTAACATTGTCTGTGTAGCAGGTGTGGTATGTACAAACTGCATTAAGTTAAGTACCGTATCAACCCACCGGCTTGATAATGAATCACCTATTGCCGTAAATCATTACGAAGTTCGAACTGAACAGGATGGTGTGGACGTGTAATCGGGACGTTCGCGGATTTAACCTTTTAAAGGCTAGCACCAGATTTAATATTCAAAAATTCTACATAACGCTGACATAGCATTTATGTGTTCTATATGGCTCTCAGAACAAACAGCGATTATTTCCGCATACAGCATTAACTGATTGGTTTTTATAACCGAAGTGGATAGTATTTACTACGCGGTACGCCCAGAATCCTTATACGGAACAGATACGCTTCGTCTTTAAAGGGTTAATCTAGACACGATAACGCCTCTCCCGTACAATTTCTTCGCCACTGTCCGCACCGTGTCCCGGCTAATGCCGATATAATACGCGAACCATTACCCACTTAACATTCATGAATACCTATACGCCTCATTCGAACCTACCGATTCAAAATAAAATATTGATAGCGTCGGTACGATCAGTACTTTTCCTTGAAACTCACTCAGCCAATAAGGGTCGTACATTATATATGTTAATCAATTCGAATCCATTCGCAAGTGAGAGGATTGGCCCTCATATCGGTTAACGTGTCGTGATGAAATACGCGTTCCAGCCACTGTGGGGCACAGCACCTTGTGAAGTCACACACAGCGTCACCGCACGTCCAGCGTCCACGCACTCCAGCTTCAAGCGATGGCATCCCCACCCCCTGAGCAGGTAATGTCGCAACCCGTTACAGTGACTGATGGCTGTGTCCAAGCCAAATGGGTTTTAACTACGGTAGGACTCACAATTCAGGTTCCTTCCTGTAAATGGAAGTATTATGACTTAGGCAACAGTGTGACTTAAAGTTGTTATAAACAACTTACAGTCATAGAAGTTGCATAGACAAGTAGGTTCTTCCCAAATATGTTGTCATAAAAATCTTGCGGGTTCTCACACTGAATGTTGTCGGTATTTTTACTGTACAAATTCACGCCCGCTGATTTAGCGTTATTGAAGGCGGTTAAAATGTGTGGCGGTATTTGTGATATCTTCCGCGTAAGTAACTGGCTTATTAATCTCTGAACTATTGTGGGAATTTTCATGATCACAATATTATGTGTCAGGCATGACTGGTAATCTTTAGCTGACCTTGCGACAGTGGAGTCTGCTTTCTGTTTTAAAGATTGGTTTTAATTCCTTTAGTCCGATATTTAGCTGAACAGTTAGCGTTAAAAGTGTCAGTAGTCTATTAAATCTGTAACAACTAATCTATAATAAAAATAATAAACGATATAAAAGTAAAATGAGAACGTGTAAGGGATAGTTGAGCCAATTTTAAGAAATCAGTGTAAATAAAAATTGGGTGTTAGTATAATGCTGGCACATTGTCTTTTTTGTGTCTTGTATTTCGGTGGTTCACTTGGCGGCCGGATAGCAGCTTGCACCTAGTTAAGCCTGTTCCGAAGAAGGTAGCGTTCGGCGAAATTAAAAATAATGTGAATATTATAACATGTTCTGGATTGTAGGAGGAATAAGCACATGCCCCCGACTTCGACATTAATGACTGACTGGCTGGCAAGAGAAATGCTGTGGATATTACGTAAGTTAATGTCCGTTTGTGCAGAATTTTTTCCGGTGTGCATATTATAATAAAAGTTTTATTTGGAACATTGAATACTGATTAATGAGGAAATGAACAGAGATAAGTGGTGTTCGTAGGACTCACATTCTACAGCATGGTTTCTCAAACGGTGCGGCGCGTACCACTATTAGTACGCCAACCAGTGTTTACTGGAAGGCGGCCTTAATGACACTCGAAATAAAGAACGATAAAAAATGTAACAAATACTACGTAAGTGAAACATAAGCGACATATATTTGCCAATACGCAGTTTTGCTGACAGCATTATGTAATTCGTCCACGCTTTCAGCCAGTCTTCCCAATTTTAGCCTGTTTATTTAAATACGAAACAAATAAATGTTGGTGGCACATCGCAGTTATTAAATTTCCTTTGGTGTTACACCACCGAAGAAGTTTGAGAACCCTTGGCCCGTATCATATTAATGGAAACTTAATAACATCTATGTTTTCTGGGCGCGTTTATATCTGATGAAGCACAGAAACGTGACGTAGGGGAACTGAAGTTGAAACAGGGGAATGGAGTGAGTAGTCTGTAACCTCAACACGAATAGGCAAGCAAGCCTGTCCAGCACTACTACATATGCTGCAAGCTGACGCGCACACCATGGCTGCCAATAACCGACTGAACGCTCACCGCCTGACGAAATACATGAATTTGTCTATTCAACTGACAAACGAAAACTGGTTGCTGCGCATGTGCCGTCACATAGTAATCGTACCCTACTCTGTAACATTCACTCATTACGCCACAGAAGGAAAATTTACCTCCCTTGTGTTTTTATGTAACAAGGAAATGTTTGATTCTTTAATGTACTTTCTCTTCCATTTATTATATTCGTAAACATACTGGTCAAGATATAGGAAATCCTTGCAGGAACAGCTTTAAGTTTGGTTAATCTGTTTAATTTATGGAGAATCGTGTTTCATCCAAGCAGTAAGTACTTAGTTGTTCACCCCATTTCTGTAACACATGATTCACGTGTTTTTTGGTATGTCGACGAGTTTTTGGGCGTTGTCTTCTTTTATATTGTGTCATAAGCGTCGTTGTTTATTGAAAGTGTTCGGAATAATTCAGTAACACTAATTTAAATTCCCTGTAGTTGTACGTAAAATGTTCTTTGCGTCAGATCACGTTAGCGGCTGTAATTCATCGAATTCGCTTATGTGTCACGGTGTCCTCTGATGTAGATAGGCACTACACTACCTGAAGCCCATACAACTTTAACAGTTTGCCTTTGAGTTTAGTGACGATGTAAATGTCCAGATGTCTGGCAATGCTGAACTTAAATATGTATAAAACGCAGATCTGCCGCAAGTCATGGGAGTGTACGTCGTTTTTTTTCCTCCCCCCGCTTATGCAGTAGTGGGCGATGAGCTATTAGAGTTACTACTGTCGAAAACGTAAAATTCTATCAATGAATATAACGGATACTTACTACTAGGTGGCTGATTTTCTCCTCCTTCAGAATTGTCATTTTAAATTTTACTGTTTATCACAAGTTTGCAAGTCGAAAAATAACCAATTTACTTATTCGTAATCATTTGTAATGCTCCAGCAAAATTCACACACACACACACACACGCGCGCGCGCGCGCGCCCACGCCCACATGCATGCGCGCGCGTGCACATATATGTACATATGTGTGTGTGTGTATATATATATGCAAACACACGCGCGCGCGCGCCCACGCACACATGCATGCGCGCGCGTGCACATATATGTACATATGTGTGTGTGTGTGTGTGTGTGTGTGTATATATATATATGCAAACACACACACACACACACACACACAATTGCGTATGACAGTAAACTGTTGCAGGGCGAGTGGCTAGCTGCAGCCTTTCCAGTTTCGACAACTTTATCTGTCTCTGTCAACGGGGAAATTCTGGTTGGTAGCGAGAGAAATTTTATAGTTTTGGTCGCCGTGAAAACTTCCTATCTTGTGTATATGTTTAGCTGACTGAGTGTATGCGTTATTCACGTTGAGACTGAATTTACTTTTAGTGTCTGGCAGATAGCTTTAATTGTCAGGCCGCCTGGAGAGATGGACTGACATGCTTCAACCTGTAACATGCTTCTCGTTGAATTTTCAATGGTACTTTTCCACTAGTGATTAATACTTTAGGATATAGCTGCAGGTTAGTCGCATCGGAGTTGCTTAACGATATTTAACGCTGTCTAATATTGCATTCATTATTTTCTTAATACTGAGATATGCTTAGTGACTCAAAAATGAGAACTTAAAGGCAATTTAATCCCGTGTGCTACGAGTGCAATACCGACGGCTTATTGGTAGGAAGTTAACAGGCGATGTTCTCTAAAAGTAAAATTTACGTTTAGAAATGGTAATTCCCTTGAGCAAAAATAGAGACATTGACCTGGAGGCTCTGGAAAGGGGCTCTACGCTTTATAAATCTTGCCTTCTGTTGTCTCCTTAATACTGAATCACATACGTGGAAAACTTCCCATGATATTTGTGTAGTTTTCCTTAAACCTCTAAAAGATTTGTGGATATGTTAAAGGGATATGGAAGGGGCGAATTATTTGTGGCCTATTTCAATGTACTGCCTCAATATCTGAGTTTGGAAACTTGCAGAATGCGACTCATCAATCATAATATCTGCGTGCTGTTGCTACTGTAACTGTATACCTCGTGAATTTA
>BLKM01012995.1:1643966-1676466 GCA_013340265.1 Coptotermes formosanus | reverse complement strand
TTCAGAATTTGACTACACGTGTAGTTTACGCTGTGGATATGAAGTCCCTTCAAGCCCCGTCATGTAAAATAGAACAACTACGCTAAGAGCACACGCTGCGGTTAGTTTTGCAACGTAGGCTGCCACATAAAGTAAATTAACTCTCACGGTTCTTGGGTGTTTCTGGTGCAAAGTTCATTTACTTTTTCTTGACAGTTTGTTTTGTAAAAAAGAGATGTCATTTGCACTTGGCATAATTCCATTTTAAATGAAATCGATTTCAAGGAAATGTGCATCTAGCATGTCAATTATATATGTAGGCCCATATCGTCTCGGTTACAACACAGTGATTCAAAACGTATTAAAATGACCCCAAGAGGTTTCTACCAGATAAGGTAATGTGATGAAATAAACTTGACCAATGTTTCGGAAGCTGTGTTCATTAAAAACAACTTTTCGGGCCGGGATCGCTCTGTCTTCTGGTGAGGATGAGGGACTGAGATCCTGCTTTTTGGGCCCTTTAGAAGCCTGTAGCCTGTGTCACTGTACGGTATCATCCGTCAGTAGTTGAACATTTTGAACCTCATAGTGAACACAGGGTATGGTATTAGAACCTCCAAACAATGCATGTTGTGTAGGGAAGTAATGGTAGTTTGTTTTGGGAATGTCTCAAAGCATATAGATACACTATCTGGATAACTATCAGAAAATTTAATATTATACCTAGCTGTAAGTATACAAACCACTGAGCTCTAAAGGTTTAAGGCACTTCCTGGTACGGAATGGGACTTCAGCAGATGGAAAAATAATGGGATCCGCTGGAGAATATTTTGTAACGTAATGTAAATTACAGGCCGGTCATCTCACAAATATGGTGGGCAGAGGGATTCAGAGTTTCTGGTCCTTGCAGCGTGCGATCTGAGTGTCCCCACACTAGATGGTAACATGGAAAATTAATTACGTTTGAAAAGGCATTTTAAAGCAATATTCGGTCATAGTAATAGGTTGAAACCATCGTTCTTTAGCCGCAGGCATAATTCCTACCACGTGAAACACATGTTACATAAGAAGGATAATTAATATGACTGAATGGACAAAACTATTGTTGACAAGATGTGGTCAGTGTAAAGCCCTTCAGTGTCGGTAGAGCGAACAATTGTAAAGTATGTGACCAACATGAATACTACATGTAACAGACAAACTGGGGAGTGGAAATGTTGAAATTATACTCTAGTTTGGTAAAATTTATCAATGGAGTGGACGATATAGCGTGAAAGCATTGTTTTCTCCTTGTAAAATTAACTTATTACATTTTACATGTCTTTCTTTTGTGTCGAGTACGGTTGGTGTCCATTTCAGCCCGTTCAACTGCCTTATCTCGAAGAAGGCGCTTTCTCTCTCGCAGTTTTGCATATTTCAACAGTGTCATGTGAAGAGCGAAAGGAAATCGAACTAACTAACTAACTAACTAACTAACTAACTAACTAACTAAATAAATAAATAAATAACTCCATGGAGCAGAGGCCTTCTTGAGAAGCTAACAGTTTCTCAGCTAGTCAAGAAATTCCCCGCGTTTTATGGAACCCGAAGGTTCATTACCGCATTCACAAGAGCCCGCCACCTGTCCATATCCTGAGCCAGCTCAATCCAGTTCGTGCCTCCCCATCCCACTTCCCGAATATCCATCTTAATATTATCCTCCCATCTACACCTGGGTCTCCCAAGTGGTCGCCTTCCCTCGGGTCCCCCCTCCAAAATCCGGTATGCACCTCTCTCCTCCCCCATACGTGCCACATGCCCCACCCATCTCAGTCTTCTCGATTTGATTACCCGAATAATATTTGATGATGAGTACAGGTCATTAAGTTCCTCGTTATGTAGTCTTCTCCAATCCCCTGTCGCCTCGTCCCTCTTAGGCCCAAATATCCTCCTCAGCACCCTATTCTCGAACACCCTCAGTCTTTGTTCCTCCCTCAATGTGAGAGCCCAAGTTTCACATCCATACAGAACAACAGGTAAAATTATAGTTTTGTATACCCTAATCTTTGGGCTTTTGGATAGTAACCTGGAAGACAAAAGATTCTGCACCGAATGATAGCAAACATTCCCCGACTTCAATCTGCTCTTAATTTCTTCATGAATGGAGTTTCGATTCGTTAGGGTTGCTCCCAAATATTTGAATTCTTCCACCCTTTCAAAGGATTTATTATCTATAATTATGTTGTGATTGTGTCCTGCATTCTGATTTCGAGACATAACCGTGTACTTAGTTTTCTCAGCATTTACTTCTAGACCAATCTCCTTACTAGCAATCATTAAATCTTCTGCATTTTTCTTTATACTATGTATGCTTCCACCCAGTATATTAACATCATCAGCATAAACCAGAAACTGATGTGTACCATTCAATTTCAAGCCCTCCTGGTTTGCCTGAACCCTCCTAATGGCATATCCTAAAGCAAAGTTGAAAAGCAATGGCGACAGAGCATCTCCTTGTTTCAAGCCATTCTTAGTAGGGAACGTGTCAGACAGATGTTTGCCTACCCGAACTCTGCTATATGTTTCACTTAGGCACATTTTTATTAACCTTACTAGTTTCATGGGGATACCGAACTCAATGAGAATATTATACAAGACCTCCTCCTAACTGAATCATGGGCTTTCTTGAAGTCTATAAATAGCTGATGCACTGCCTCATTGTATTCCCATTTTTTCTCAAGTATTTGACGAATGCTGAATATATGATCAGTAGTTGACCTGTTACGTCGAAATCCACACTGATGATCCCCAATAATTTCCTCTGCATATGGAGTTATCCTTGACAAAAGAATGTTGGATAGAATTTTGTACGTAGTCGACAAAAGTGATATGCCTCGATAGTTACTACAATCTGTTTTATCACCCTTCTTATAAATAGGCACAATGACCGACTCCTTCCATTCCTCAGGCAATTCCTCGTTATTCCAAATAGAAATAATAAGTTTATGGATTTCAGACCGAATAATCCTACCCCCTGCTTTAATCAATTCTGCTGGAATCTGATCAATACCTGGTGATTTGTGACTTTTTAGGTTTTCAATAGCCATCTCAACCTCGAAGGCACTGGGCTGAGGCACTAGTGGCTCTGCCGTGTGTGCTTCAGTCTGCCTAACATCATTAACCCCGTGTATATTCAACAGTTGGGAGAAATGATTCCTCCACCTAGCCAAAATACTGTGGCAGTCTGCAACCAGGTCACCCTTGTCATCCTTTACTACATTAATTCTAGGCTGGTACCCCCTCTTAAACTCATTGATACCCCTATACAAGTCTCTTATATTCTTCTTCTTACTGTTTGTTTCAATTTCATTAATTTTAGCTTTCAGATATTCCTTCTTTTTGTGCCTGAAATGTCTACTAGCTTCACGTCTTACGTTGTGCAAATTATCTCCATTAGTTTGTTTTGGATTCTGTAACCACTGAATTTTAGCCTGCTTCCTTTTATCTAAAAGTTCTGCACATTCTGTATCAAACCATGGTTTATGCTGCTTCCGTTCGTGTAGACCTAGACTCTCTTGAGCCGAGATTTTGATATTCTCTTTAATGTTTTCCCAAGCTCTATTTATGTCCTCACTAACATTTAAGTTTTCCAAAGTTGCAAACCTATTTGAGATCTTAAGCTGATACTGTTTCCTAACCTCTAGTTCACTTAGCTTCTTGAGATTAAATCTCTCTGCATCAAACTTCTGTGCTGCTTGTTTACTTACTGCCAGTCTTTCCCTAACTTTCGCAACCACCCGATAGTGATCAGTATCACAGTCAGCTCCCCTGAAAGATCGCACATCGAGTATACTGGACTGCCCTCTCCTATCTATCAATATGTGATCGATCTGATTGTGAGTCTTCCCATCAGGAGAGGTCCAGGTGTATTTATGAATGTTGCGGTGCGGAAACATAGTGCTCTTAACAACTAGGTTCTTTGATGTGGCGAAGTTTACTACTCTAACACCATTATCGTTGCTATCCTGATGTAAACTCTCATTCCCAATAGTCGGTTTGAAAATATCCTCTCTCCCCACTTTTGCATTAAAATCTCCTAACAGAATTTTCGTATGGTACTTAGGAAAATGATCAAAACCCCCTTCTAATTCCTCATGGAAGCTATCCTTTGAATCATCACCTTTCTCTTCTGTTGGTGCATGCGCATTCAGAACAATGATATTACACCAGCGGCCTCTCAGCACTATGTATGACATCCTAGCACTAACAAACTCCACTCTCTTGATTGCTGATACTATTCTCTGGTGCACAAAAAAACCTGATCCCGATTGATGATTTTCCTGCCCTTTGCCATAGAAAAAGTATACTCTCCGGCTCTTACAGTTCCTTCTTTGTCCCACCTAACCTCCTGTACACCCACTAAATCTAACTTGTACTTAGCTAATTCCCTGGCCACTGTCATAAGTGACCCTGGCCTATACATGCTCCTCACATTCCATGTTCCAAAACTCATATCCTTTTTCCGTAGCTGGGGTCGTACCAAAGAATCGGTCCAGGTCCGAGGCTTTGTAGGCTGTTTCGTAACATCATAATTTTTTACGGTGAGGAGTTGTTAGCACCTCGCCCAACCCCCAAGCTGGAGGACCGCCCCTTGTCGGCTGTCCGCGACTGCTTATTCAATGTATTCGCAGCTACCCTCCATAACTGGAGGCCGTTTCTCCATCCGCAACCTGAGGACGCGCCATGCCGTGGTGACAGGGACCCACTTAACACGGAAAGGAAATCGAAGGTAACCCTAATTTGAAGGTCGGACAATTTCAGTATGATACAGGCGTGCTACGCAATACGCGTATATCACTGCGTACAGTAACATGTCTTGCAATACGACGGTTACTACATACAGTGTATTTCATACACAGTGTTATATCCGCGACTTAAGTTAAAATCCTCATGTTTCTCGTGTTGTTATCGGACAATCTCCGTTTCGTGTAGACATTTAAAATGTATAAACGAAAGTGGGAACAAAAGTATGCTAGATTGACTGCATGTTCATGAAAGTGTAAGTACGCGTACAGTCATACATGTCACATGGTAAACGATATTCTCGGACTGCAGCCTAAAAACCCCACCTGGATAAAAATTTCCAGGATAATTTACTGAAGATTATTACGCTGTACTCGATTGTTTGGTGCTTTACTGTATGGATCGCATAAACGAAACAAACACTTCACAATTTCGTACTCAGTTACGTCCTGCAGATATACCCTATCTTTATTTGGATGGCGACGAATGAAAGGTGTTTCGTAGTACTTCGCATTTAGTGATTCCTTATGGAAATAATACAGCTTTCAGTGCTTGCAACTGATTTGCTGTCAAGGAAACAGTAAAGAAAAAGGCTGTGGAATAAATACTTCAGCTACCTTATTCGAAAGTCGGTGTGCGTGATTGTCATATCAAGGGAGTTTTTAGAGGAATGGTACAGTTCTGTGTGTATACAACTGATATGCTTTGGCAGGAAAATCTCGATGCCAAAGACTGCGAAACAGTACTGACAGCCCACGACCCATCTGTCCGCTGGTATCACTACCATGTGGCTGCTCTGAGTTACTAACTGATCACTTCTACACTCATGTCCCATTGCATGATTTACTTGGGCGGGTATTTCTGTAACTGTACCATTATTATATTGCAGCGAGAGACAAGGACTTGTATGTAACTTCTTTAGCAAACATCAACATTCAGACAGTATCCTTAGCGCCGATCCCAGTGGCCGCGGGGTCTAAGGTGTAGGTCTGCGACCGAGCGCTTTCCGGGATCGTGGGTTCGAATCCCACCGGGGGCATGGATGTCTACCTCTTGTACAGTGTTTGTCTTGTCAGGTAGAGGTCTCTGCGACGGGCCGATCCCTCGTCCAGAGGAGTCCTCTAGACTGTGGTGTGTGTTTGAGTGTGATTAAGTGAAAATAAAAATCCGCTACACCTACTGTGATCAAGTAGGTAGAAGAGGGAAGGAATACAAAACAAAACGAAACGAAACAGTATCCTTAGCTCTGCCTCACACTGAAGTGGCCTGTTCCTAGCTTAATTTTTATTTTATACTTAACGGCACGCATATGGCATCATGTCAGTGTGACTGCCCGCCTTAGTACTTTTAAAACTATTCGATGGATTTTTATAAAACGGAGCGTGAACACCGTTCAACCAGAGGTTACCCACTCTTTACTGTGGACTTTCTAGTATCTCGCCTCGAGTAATATTAACGTGGTTGCCATGCTAGCTTGTGATGTGGGTGGCGTATGCAGGCGAATATCATGTTGCTGCAGAGTCAGCATTGGCCCGTTAATCGTATGTTATAATTGTACGTACCTCCCTTTATGGCTGTATGTTATGGTGAAGCTCTATAATGTTATTAGCATTTTTATTTTTACTTGGATCGTGCGTTTGTAGACCCTTTATATTAGGCTACAACCTACGGACGACATTATAAAACGAGGGAACCATCTTAGGAGCAAGTTTTGAAGTATTTGACGTGTAAAGCTTTCTTTAAGTCCAAGGCTTAGATGGAATGCAGAATATAGGTTCAGGATGTTTGAGAACAGGATGGTGAGGAGGATATTTGGGGCCAAGCAAGAGGAAGCAACAGAAGGCTGGAGAGAAACGCATAATGACTCAATGCCTCATGACTTGTTCTGATATTAGGGTGCTCACATCACGGAAGATGTAATGTGCAGGGCACGTGGCACGTATGGGAGAGAAGGGAAATATTGTATATGCAGGCTTTTGGCGGGAAACCCCTAAACGAAAGAAGCTACTTGCGAGACGTAGGCATAGATGGGAGGATAATATTAAAATAGATTTTAAGGCAATAGAGGTACTGCGTGGATCAAATTCATCCAGCTGAGGATAGAGATAAATGACGGAATATTGTGGACGCGGTAATGAGTGTTTGGATTCCTCAAAATTCAAGGAACTTCATATCTGTTTGAACAACTGTTCGCTTCTCAAAAAAAAAAAAAAAAACTTTGCCCCCTGGAGTTAGTTTAGTTTAGTTTAATTTAGTTCAGTTTAGTTTAGTGAGTTATGTGTTTGGTTGGTTAGTGGATATAATGGGTTGATGATGGTGACAGGCAGAGTACTGCCAAAATTGCGGTCCTCTTAGACTGGTGTTTACACACTGCAGTTGCGTAACGTTGTTTACACAATACATACATGCACATATAAAGTGAAGGGGCTTTGTAAACATGTTCAAAGTGTATCGGGCTAGTCTACACCAAAGTTACTTAACCTAGCACTCGGAAGGTGATACGACTAAAGTCATTCCAATAGAAGTAAACGCTCCTGCATTTTATGAATCGTTGTTCAGTGTGATTTTGCACTGTAAGCAAACACACCTGGATGTATCGAATATAAAGGTCGTTTATACTGTTATAAATACACGCATCAATTACAAGAGAGTAGTTGTGTTTCTCGTAGGCTCTAATATAGCCACAGATTTTGTTTGGCGAGGTGGAGGCGGGATTTCGTGTTCTGCAAATGTGCAGTAATAACTGGTTTTAAATTTGGGTCGGTGTCCTTCCATGGAAATGGATATTTATCCATTTAGTTAAGTAATTAATTTTGTTACGTCTTGGAAAACACATTGCTTAACGATCCTTGTATTTGATCAATTTAATCGTATGATTGAAACTAGGATCCCATAGTAGTTCAAGTGAAGCAAAACCAGATGCAGAAATACGGGACTAGAACGCAGTTGTTTAGCAGATTCCTCTGTCGTTGTGCATATAGAACCAAATACGAGTAAATAAATAACAAATCAGTAAATTGAAGCTTTTGGGAAAATAATAAATTTCTAAATATTTTTTTATTAAACCAGTCTGAAGCCTGAGTGCTTGTGTTATGGCTGGGTATTTCGGAAGGCAGTTTCGATGTGAATGAAGCAAATACACCTGAGCAGTGTTCTAGTCAGCCGATCTCAGTTACCGCGCGGTGTAAGGCGTGGGTCTGCGGCTGCTTGCTTGCTGGAATTGCGGGTTCGAATCCCGCCGGACGCATGGAGGTCCTTCTCTTGTGGGTGTTGTGTGTTGTGAGGTAGAGGTTTCTGTGTCGGGCCGATCACTCGTCCAGAGGAGTCCTTCAGATTGTGGTGTGTCCGAGTGTACTCGTGAAGCCTCGATTATAAGGAGGCCGTGGCGTACTAGGGGCTGTTGCGCTATGGAAAAAATAGTGTTCTAGTCATTTATGACCTCACGGTTTTGAATGTTTTATAGGTTCTATATTCCAATGTGTTTGAGGGGTGGTATACCTATTGTGGTTGTAATATGTCGGTTTTATATGAAAATTACCTGTACCAAAAATAATAGGATCACGAATTAAGATATTTGAAGAAAAATTATAGCGCTGTCTAGGAGCCAAAGTTGCTTTAGTATAGTGCAGGTGGTTACTTCATTTGGTATCATTTTAACTAAGCATTAGTTACTTTATAAGCTAGTATACCAACATTTCGTGTAGGCGAATAAGGAAATGGGTACCAGATTTAGGAAGAAAATGATCTCAGCCATATATTTAAATATTCCTCACACGTGCCTCAAATTTGGTTTCAGAGCCATTCTGCACATATTGAAAAGCACCGGTAGGTTAGTTAACTTTTCGGAAGAATGCCTTTCCTTACTTTCGGAGTTTAATTCTGAGGACAGACGAAGTACGCTCATCTGAATAGCTGGTATTTCGCACCAAGAATAGACCCTAAAGATGAAGGGTGTATGCTGAACTTCGAAGGGTGGTACTCATCTACCAGATTACGCGATGTCATCACTCAGAAGAACAAATATAAATATTCTCCGCCAGGAACACATAAAGTATTTTAATTAGAATGTGAGGGTTGCTGACATTGTCGTGAAGTAATTTGTGTTAATCAGCTGGATAAACACGTTTTCTGGAGACGACAACGAGCAGTAAATATGACATTACAGAAAAGAGATGTCGTCTTAAATTCAGACGGAAGTTCCCTGATACGCATGTTCCAGACTTAAAAACAATTTAAAAACTTGATAAAATATTTCGAACAACATACTTTTTCCACTCAAAATTAACACGTGAAAGAAACGCGATAACTGAGGAAACACTGGACGAATATGTTGCTAGATTGCAAACACCACCATGAAAATCCTTGGTTCGACATTACAAGCAAACGGGCGTCTGAATCATTAGCACGAAATCCTACAAAACTGTTGCATTTGCGTCAACTGTGATTCTAAACTCTAACTGGTAACTTTATGGTATGCATGGTACTGAAATAGACTCCCACACTCGTTCTGTTTAGCGACGTAGCTTAATTTCATCTCGTGCCACATAAAACCTTAGGCTAACAAGTATTCGTGTGCAGAAAATCTCGTGTTAATCCGCGAAGTACCATTACGTTTGGAGTGATGTGTGTTACCATTTTAACTAGGATTATTGGACCCATTTTTTTTTTCTAAGACTGTAAATTGACATAGATATCCAGTAACATGCAGCGGGCCATACACTGCATCGAAGTTATGTACTGCAGAACCATGTGGCAGGGGTTTGTTTGTGTTCTGCGGCAATAAACATGTGAATTCGACTGCCGCCATGGGAATTCATGTCTGTATATAAATGGATTTTTACCATGTTTCATATTCATTGTTTCATTTAATTGAGTTCCGTCACACTAGTCACGTATCCAACCGTGGTATTTATTTACCAACTAGAAAATCCCTGGAGTTGGGATAGGTTACCGTATGTCCAACTCTGAAACCAGAATCTTTTAATGCATGTGAACATGTGAACGTATGAACATATGAGCGTTACGTGGTTGAACCTCTACGTCATCAAACATTTCGCTCACACTCGTTTCCTGTAAATACTGCAAAGTATAAATCTGATAAATGCCACTGAAGGAACCGAAGATGAAAATTTGGAACTGCTTGCCTCCCAGTTTTCTACAAATTAACGCTTAATGTCATAAATCCTTATCTTACCTTGCGGCTTTTAATAATAATTCTTTAAGAGAGAAATACAGGGTTGTAAGGCGGCAAAAGGAAAGGAGATAAAACGAGAAAAAGAAGAAACTAGAGGAGAAAATTGACAGGTTTCACTGAAGTGGAAAGCCAATCTCTTGCCTGCTATAAGAATGATCCTTCTCAGCCGTAAGGATAAAAGAGGGGTGAGACTAGAGACCAGTGAAGCCGCGGCTGTGTTTAGCCATGGGTCACTTGCAGAGTTGGAGGTTGCCGTCTGTGTCAAGACGATGAAGACAATTAAGAAGAGCCAGTAAAATGTATGCAAATATCACTGCCATTCGCATCAACAAATAATAGAATCTTAGGCATATGTGTTAGTACATTCAGAAGCAAACCTTTCATTATTTGTGAGAAGTCTTTTTGCACTGGATTAATAGCGACAGAAGTCTGCAACTTTTATGTCATTTTTACATCTCGATCTGAGATGGAACAATTCACAAGTGACACACCAAATTAAAACTGATATCTCGGTGTGTGTTTCGTTACTTGAGTGGATTTGTGTGACTTACTGGTTATGGCATATTCTTTTGTGCTTAACAGCAATCTATTCATCTCAGAGGCTGCCCGGCATCGAGTGATGGGTGTGTGGTCCCGATGGTCACACATGCGCAATGGGATCGGGGAATAAAGCAACGCTTGGGACTTGGATGTTTGTCAGATATGTGTATATTGGTATTGGCTTGTTCTGCATCCAAGACGGCCAATCAAAAAAAAAAAGTTCGTTTAGAATTCATTCACTTCTAGTTTCAATGCTTGTTCAGTGAGGGAGACGTCTGTAAAGATAGCAATACTGGATGAAAGGAAGGTTAATGACATGTTTTGGTATAGCCGTTAAACCTGAGGAAACGGGAAAAAGCGCGAGGAACGTAAACCGTTGTAATTAGTCTCCGGCGTCTATTCGAATCCGGCCCATTTCTTGTTTGTGTTAGGTTTTATGAGTCTTATAGCATAATAGTAATTCATACATTGGTGAAGACGTTGAAAGCATGATTTCGGGCTTCCGCCGCGGTGTAAATGAGATCTTCGCCCGTCTGGGATGTTACCCAGCGTAGGTTGGTAGTTCGTTACCGACGTTTCGGGACGGCCTATCTGTCCCATTTTCAAGGCTCAGTCCTCTTGGACTCCTTGACCATTGAAGATAGGAGCGATAGGTTGTCCCGAAACGTCGGTAATTAACTACCAATATATGATGTCTTACATCACAGGAGACCGAACATCTCATTTTGGAAGCAGTTTTCGTACCGTCCTGACACTCACACGGAAAAACTTAGAATACTACCTTCACCTTTTAACACGATAACAAACTTGAAATTTGAATATGGGATCCGGGACGTCCAGTAATTTGAAGCAGCCATATGAACCACTGAAATGCGATTTGCGATCGTCTAAGGAACACCCACCAATAAGAACATCACAGTGTAGCCGCATTAGCCAGACCTTACGGTTGTTTCTGTTTACTGATTTTCTGGTTACACTGTCACGCATATTTAAACTTTTGCACGCAGGTAAACATATTTGCAGGTGTGTCTGAGAAGTTGCTTCTTCATCACATTATGATAAACGAACTGTACCTTCTCTGCCGAGAAAATGAGGTGATAGATCGAGACAGTGTGTGTATTCATGGGTAGTACACGCAGGCACAGTCTGGCTTCAGTCATTGTTTCTGAACGCTTTGCAACAAACTGGCGAAGGGACGGGCAGTAACAGTCCGTTATTTTAAGTCCTGTGTAGATTAACGTGACGTAAAGCGAGTCGCCAGTTTAGTTTTACACCTGCACTGTTTCAAGCTGTATACATTCTTTTTATAAAGGCTTTCAGTGTTTTTGCAGTAGTATGATATTACATGTGAATTCAGTTGCTTTTATCTGAAACTTAGTGAGCCTCGAATCAAGAGATGTACTCG
The DNA here is from genome assembly GCA_013340265.1 of Coptotermes formosanus. Taxonomy (NCBI): domain Eukaryota; kingdom Metazoa; phylum Arthropoda; class Insecta; order Blattodea; family Rhinotermitidae; genus Coptotermes; species Coptotermes formosanus. Next base: position 1,664,566 of record BLKM01012995.1, on the reverse strand, counting down.
TGTTTCTTTAATTCTTCTTTTCTTCTTCTTTCTTTTCACACTTTACCTACAGTCGTCTGTTACGTCTTGAGTGTTAGTGATGTGCATGCGTGTTTTCCCACAGTTACCTATTATTCAGTTCGTGTGACAGGTATATGTGTCGTATAGGCCTATACTTAATGTAATTGAATTCTGTTTCAATTGTATTACATACTTTTCTCAATGTTGAAATTTTCTTATGCTGTGTTTCAGTTTCTTAGATGGCTTAACGCCGGGGTGCACAGATCTCGGGCGTCACATCGCCCGGTCGTCCGGGCGACTAAATTTTGTACGCTGGTGCCTAACATTTGTGGGCCATCAGCATGGAACTTGCTTTTTGTGGCCATTGTGGCGCCTAGAATTTTAAGGTTATCCTATGTTTTTGGAATATTTTTGGCAGCTGTGGTTTAACGGAAGCGCAGAAGTTACAACGCACATTTGTCTTGACTGACAGAGCTTATGATAATTTGCGTAGTTAAGGAAGGGGCGGCTGGTTATCTTAGACTATTTTAAGGTGTTTAAAGCTGTGTAAGTAACACTTTGGGGGGCCGCGGTGGCGCAGTTGGTTGAGGCGCTGTGCTACAAACCGGCAGGTCGCGGGTTCGATTCCCGATGGTGTCAGTGGAATTTTTCATTGGCATAATCCTGTCGGTCGCACTATGGCCCCTGGGGTCGACTCAGCCTCTAACGGAAATGAGTACCTGGGGGGTAAACGCGGCCGGTGCGTAGGGCTGACAACCTTACCACCTTCATGTGCCGATTGTCTAGAAATCTGGGAGCCTCGACCTCCTGGAACCCTGTGGGCCTGTCCAGGCCTGTAATGGGACTGCTTTAAGTAACACTTCGGTCCTCGACAAAGACTAAGGGCCATGCAAAACAGAGTTACGCTTTATTCTTTCCCCACTGTGTTTAAAGACACTGTGCCGTTTGAGTTGTTTAAATAGCGTTTAATGGTATACTGGTTGTCTGTGATTGGTCATGATTGGTAGACTGGTCATCGTTGATGAATTGTGAGAGATATGAAAGGATGAGGTACGATTTAGATTCATTTCCGTAGCGTTTCCTGCTCCGACCAAGAAAGGCCGCAGTAGATTTTTCCATGACACTCTTCTTCGTGCTGATGATCGTACAGTCAACCTTCCGATCAACAAAGTGCAAGCTGCAATATTCACTAGCCACACTTCCCTCTTCTACAGTGTAGTAATAATTTTGAGTTCGAAGGAGCGTGGTTTAATAATTGTTTCCTGTTGGGAGTGTACAATACGTACGTACTGGAAAATACTTGCAGTATTTTCACTGCGAATCAGTACGGTTAGTTTCGGTGCCTTGCATCAAGACTGTGATACAGTTAACTACATTTCTTCACTTTATGAGTAACAGAGACGAAGGTGATGGATGTTGGCAGAATAGACTCCTATGAAATGTAACGCAACATTGAAGAAGCTTCTTACGGTGCCCAGTGTATCAATTTTACTTCTGCATTTGTCACATAACATGGAGGTACTGTGATCTTCATTTGAAGAATGGTTTACTTATACCTCTACAAAGAGAAAACAGATCGGACGTGGCACCCAGAACTTTACATAACTTGTAGGTCTTATATGATCGATATTGGCCAGAGTAAATTCAAGAAAAGCTGTCGCAGACTGGGCGAGGGTTAAAAACTTTGTGTGTTGATCATTCCTGAGTAGTTCTCTAGCAAAGTGGCCCCTTGTTAGTGTGAATCGGTTTGGGGAAGTAACCACAGTTTCAGCAAACTGCTTATAATTTCTCAACACTCTACGACTGTTCTGGGCAATATAACGACCAGAAGCAACAAAACGTTCCCCCTAAGGGGACTTGTATTCCCGTCGCAATGGAAGTTTGTATTGCACTGCATAAGATTGTTGCGTGTAATGCATAAGGATTGTGGAAGGGGTGATTCTGTGATGTTGATGTAGACCCAGTGTTCCCGAAAGCATTCATCCTCTTAGCAGGAAGCATCAAGTAGTAACTGGAATGTGCAGTGTCTGCGGTACAGACATATCTGGTGACAGCATTATCAGGGACACTTTGTGAAGTGGTTAGTTTTGTTAGGACACTGTCCAAGCTAAGGTGGAGTAACGTGTAAGAACATTCGCTTGCTTGTCTGCAGTACGGTGGAAGTTAAAGTACAGACACAACTAATCGAGTTCAGGAGGTTCTAGTACTGAATTGTTTACACAATGACCCTTTAAAGTAACGGTGGCAGCTGTACGTAAAACTCCTTTATTCTGGATTTTGCCAGCAATGTAGTGATGTGCCTTTTACCATAAAGAACGGTTTCTCCCGTACACAGCATTTTAATGTCCGCACATAATTCTAGGCGCGTTCGCACAATTGCGAAAAGCAACTGTTAGCTTCGTTACGTCTGTCCTTTCGTCTATCCGTCTGTCTCTCTCCGCGTGGAACAACTTCGCCCCCACTGGACATATTTTCACGAAATTTGATATTTGAGCATTTTTCGAACATCTGTGGAGAAAATATAAGTTATATTAAGATCCGATTAGAATGACGGGTACTTTACATGAAGACCTCTGTACATTTATGATGTCTCGCTAAATTCTTCTTAGAATGAGAAATGTTTCAGACAAAGGCTGTAGAGAAAATCAAAATACGCGTTTTTATGTTCAAGAACTTTTTTTCGAAAGTCGTCTTATTATGAGATAATGTGGAAATACATGGTAGAGGGGGAAAGGTCACGGATAACAATATAATACGGCTCAGAAAAGATTGACACTGAATAGTATTTAATAGTTACTGCTCTTCCGCTTCAGCAGTGGCTACGCGAACGCGCCTCAATGTTACGTAATACGTACACTGCATGTCTTATTTCTTAATGTCGGGACTCAGATTACAAATATTTCACAGATAAAATCCCTGGTGCAAAGAGTTGGTTGCTTGGTGTACTGGCTTCTGTTACCAGCGGTACTTCGTATTATAGGATATAGGAAAAATGAGTGTGAAATCATGTGTGATGTTAAACACCGGTGTCGTTACCGAAGCACTGAACTTTGCTTCGTGTATGTGACGTCATGTCGTCTTAGATGTTCGTGTACCCATATTATGAGTTCGTCTCTGTGCGCCTTGCCAGTATTTCAAAAAGTGTGTGAAATTTTGAAGCGTCAGTTTGTTACATATTGACAAGCGGGAATACACATCAGTTTTGTCTTCTGGACTGATAATACGTTTCATGCCTTAAAGCGAATGAAGTCTTCGCGAAAGCTAATTCCACGAAATGTCGCATCTCCACCGCACGCTTCACTTTACTGATTATGAAATGAAAACCTGTGAAAATAGAAGGCTTTGAGTACAGAGCAAATGAACATAAGAGACGAGCTGACAACAGCACGAGAAACTTTTGCTATAATATTATTTAGAAACGAAATAACCGAATTCGTCCGGAATGTTCCACGACTATTGCATATTTCGTGGTCTTTGGATATTTGAAACATCTGAAACGATTCGCTAATTCGCTGCTTCTGCATGGGTAACCAGAAGCTTTATGTAATTTTATTAACCTGACCTAAGCTTTGAGAGGCATAATGTTGGTGTTACGAGAACTGTCAGTTCAGTGCTGCTGTTTCGAATATTTAAATCCCTTACTTCTGTACAGGGCGCTCTTGTACGTCACTCATATCTGCCATTGAATACATAAAGTGCCGTTTCTGATGAAGGATATGTCATGCACACTGGAATCTTCTATAATACAGCATTTAATTCAAAACGGACAACAGTTTTGTAAATTCAAGAAACAGTGGACGTGTAATTTCATGTAAATGCGTGGCTATAGTTTACTTAATAGTTGGGGATCTGTGTGGACTGACCTGTCTGGCTTAATGTGCACATATTTACATAAATGTATTGGGAAAATCGTCTAAGCAGCAATTGCTGTGGTTATCCTAGCGAATGCCCTTGATTTCTCAGATTATGCTGCAAGCATTCCGAGATAAAGGGGCTTATCTGTAGTCTGGATATCTCATTACGATTCACAACTGGGGCAAATGTAAATAGGGATTCGGCCGATTATACATAAAAGGTAAAATTCCTTGGCACGAAACGATCATGTTTCCCGCCAAATAATGAGATTGTCCATGAAGTTTCAGGGTTGTAGTTCGCTAGAGCAAGATGCCACCAGAGGACTTTTCTTCATTACGGAATTTACACAATGCCTCATCACTTTACTTTCAGTAAACGCATTGTTGTGTTTGAATTACTACAGTGGTTATGCGAACACCCCACATTGTTATTTTGTACGTACATTGCCTATCTTACTGTACGTGTATTTGCTTGACTTTAAAATAGTAATTACCATTTTTAATGTTATGAATCCATTGCTTGGACCGAAAATGGGTTTCATTTATATGTCCATGAGTTGGTTGTTCCGAACCTCCCTGATAGTAACTAACGTGCTAAGAAATGAAGAGGCACATTTTGCATCAAGATATGCGTTTCCCTCACTGAGATGTCTTTTGTATCATCTAACCAATTAAAACAACCGCCCTCTAATCCTACTATTAACGTGTCCCACGAACACATGCATCTACTCATCCACCAACTTAACATGAATCCAAACTCCCTGATACAACGTGTAAAACATATTTGTATGGCTAAATATTTACTAATCAAATATCTGAATAAAAACACGTACTGAGTATTTCAAAATTAATACGAGCTGTACATTTATACGGGTGGCCTGGCCAGGCTAGTCCGTATAGCGACGGTCCGGGGGTCGAATCCCGGTGGGAGCGAGGTTTTCCATACCCTCCAGACCGACCCCGATGCCCACCCATTGTCTTTTGCAATGTTGTCTACTCTTTCCCGGGGGTAAAGCGGTCGGAAAATGGTGTTAACCACCTACCTCCCTGTAGTGCCGGGTTGCGAAGGGGTTGGAGCTATGCCTCCCCCTACCCCTACGCCTGCGTAGACATGACATTACATGGGATGACCATTAAATACTTATATGACGCATAGTGTCTTTATTACTGGAGACGAACAGTTGCGACTTGTTATTAAAATAAACAGTCCACCAATAAATTGATTCTGCAGTTGCAATGTTGGCTAAACTTTAGAGGAGTGTTACTCAGAAAATAACCAAACCTTGCAGTGAAGAATAAAACAAATGCAAAGTACAACTTCTTTCACTGTTCTGTATTTTAGTGTTAAAAATACATAAAATACATAAAACACACTATATGTTTCGACTGTATCTCAGCCATCTTCAGCTATTTGCAGTAGGAACTAACTAAATACAAGTATGTGTCATGTGTCATGTATTTAGTTGGTTCTAATCGCACACATCTGAAGATGGCTGAGATACAGCCGAAACATGTAGTGTGTTTTATGTATTTTATCACTAAAATACTAAATAACGAAAGAAGTTGTGCTTTGCTTTTGTTTTATTCTTCATATATAAAGATCACGCACAACGGGGTGGTGAACGTTAAAATTATTAACACAAACCTTGCAGAGTGACAAACCGTACTCTGACAACTGGTGCCTTCCTCGACAGAGTGGTAGCAAATGTAGAAATATCACAGCAAAGGAGGAAAAAGATGTGTCGAACTGCTGTTACCACTGCGATGGTCATAAATAAATTAGAAATATGTCATTATTGTAACTGTATTTTAGCAGTATGTCTATTGCCCGATGTTTAGACAGCACCCAATATGTCACTTCATTTCATTGAACTTAATACACAGCGGTGATACCAGGTAGGCTACAGTTTTCAGCCCGTGGCATTTAATAAATTAAACAGAGAAGTTGGGAACCGAGTCAACATATACACGTATTTGTCATTACAAACACCATACTGCTTAAGGCTACTGAACCAAAATGTGTGCAAACGCAACAAATGAATACTCACATTTGAGTAACGTTATAAAATAAACAGATGGTCTGGAAAGCATTGTATTATACACGCTTATTTTTATTAAATGCTTCCGTGTGTGCAAAGGATCATGCCAAATTATTAATTATGTGAAAATTTGACTTTCGCGGTCTTTGATTTTATGTTGCATATCATACCCGTATACCTAATTCATTCATTTTTAATCTTTCAAAATACTAACCTCTCACAAAAAGGTACAGTAATTTTACAGCTATCGCCACTTTTCGGAATAGCGTATATGTAAAATGGTAGGCAATTTATTTAACATATGCACTGTAATAACATCTTTTTTTGAGTTGAATAACGGTTATTTATGCGTGTGCCTGTGTGTGTGTGTGTGTGTGTGGGGGGGGGGGGGGTTCTGTAAGAAAATTTCCGGCAGACCCTCCCAGTTGCCGTATTTATGAATCTTGTTTAGTGATCGTCGATATACGCTATTGACGGGGTGTCGGCCGTCTCAGGGCTGTTGTGTGCGGAGGACAACGCGGACACAGAATGGGTCAACGATCCCACGTTGAAACTTTAGAAGGCATTGTATAAGCCTCAGACCAAGGGACCATAGTGATTACGTTTACAAACCCATAAAGTGTTATAATCCCGCATTTTAAGTGGTAGAATGTTCCCAGATCAATCGATATGACAGCTAGCATATTGGCGTTGTTTATGGAAATAAAGAGCAGCATACTACCGGCATAACACAGGGCATCGGTGGGCGATAGGCTTGTTTTTTGTGTTAAACTTAGATTTGGCAATTAAAGAAGCCAGTGGGTTCCAGTTTCCCGCGCGTTTCTGATGTTATTTATGTTTGCCTACGTCTGTGTGTGTATGTGCAGGCCTGTAGTAGTGTGTGCATTTATGCTTAAGAATGTTCCAAATTCGTACCCCTTTAGCAGCTGAATTTTCAATATAATTTAAGTGAAAAAAGTGTACTGAAAGTGTCTCCAAGCTCTGCTAGTAGTTTTCACTAGCCGTTAGGGCGTACTAGCAAATTGAAACTATTTATTATGCTGTAGTTGTGAGTCCCGCATTATAATTCCGAACTTCAGTACCCAAATAGCGTGTAAACCTATTCGCTTTACCGTATGGAATGTGTGACGTATTCAACGATTAGATTTCTGTAGCTTTCTGACGTCATGGTCCGTGTTCCTGGCTGTTATTAAGTCATAACAAAATGATTTCCGTTAGCAAACACCATCATAAACCAATTTAAGACAAAGCGAGAGACTTGGCTGAATGCGAGGAAATTTTATCCGTCCCAGAGGTAATGTTATTTCTAGAGGAGAGGACATTTTAGAGGGGGTTAGAGATTATCCCTCTGGCGGTACACTTTCTAATGTTGCAGCTTTGCTACAACATTTAATGCAATCTCCTATATCAAATCACTTCTACAGCGTCTCGAAAGCGTGGTACCAGAATACTGTTACAACAAGTCTGCGGGGCAAAATGGCGACGCGCTTCCCTGTACGTGTCACCCCCATCTACGTGAAACAGACGGAATCCCACATCCGCCCCCTTACGCAATCTCCGCTTGTCAGTTTTTGTAACTGTCGTACATTACTGAGCTTTAAAATTTGTAGTTGCCTTTTTTTCTGTTCGTGTCCTTAGGCAATGTGGTTTTAATTTTTGTGAAGACTTGAAATGTTGTGAGGTTATGCTATATGTTACTGTTATTGCAATATTGGAACCTGTTGGCAAGTTATAAGCTACACAGAAGATTACGAAACATATTTCCGAGACAAATTTACTTTCTTTCCATGGTTTTCCTGCGGTTCAGCAGTAATCCTTTGCCATTTCCTCCCCTTTCCATCACCTTAACTATGTGGGATTTCCGTAAGCGTTCTTGTTGAACGTCTTTGAGGAGCTGATAATGGAAAGTTCTATGCCAGAGCTAGTAGGGATGAGAATACAAAAGAAAAAGATAACTGTCTTGGGGAATTTTTTTCTCTCTGCAGATATAAGGCGGTTATTCTCTATCAGGTTGTGAAAGCTGGAGTTTAAATCTGAATCGTCACAGAGGCCATTTAATAACTGTGCTTGTTAGTTACTGCTAACTTTTGCATAAATGTTCTGTAATTAAATCCTCGTGTCTTAGTACGTGTAGATGTCTGAAATTTTTGTTGTAGGCCCACTTGCCCTTTGCTGGTATGTAGGAAGATGCGATAGCCTAATATGAAATTGAGAGTCATGTTTGAATTGTTCCTGGTTTATATGTGTGTGGGGATTTTGTTCCAAATTTCGACCCCGAAGCCAGCTACTTTAGCTGAGGTTATTCCTGTTTTTCCCTTTTCGACGCCGTAAGTTCTTAGCATTTAAAACCGTCATCAAGTTTCAAACTCAGAAATATTCCGTATTCGCTCCAATCATATAATACAGTAAAATTTCTGATTGGCCATTGCCGCTTCCTGTCAGGTTTGTTCTAATCATTATTTGCCAAAGGTGCTACTTCTGATATGGGGCATACCGTTGTGTTACCTGTATAAATGCATAGTATTTATGCTCCGCCAGACGCAACTTTTTATTGTTATTAATTAACAGCTTGTCACGTTACCTCTAGCAAGATATTTCGCCTTAGTCACCTTCCGGATAACCTGATAAAAATACAAAAATTGGAAGAAATTCGAAAACTATGTTAAATATAAAACATCTGAATTCCATACAAAAATATTTGCAGTCTAGGTTGCCTTAGAATCACATTTCTGTGTAGTGTTGCGTAGAGCTTTTCTATTTTTTTAACATTTCCCAAATATTTGTATCGATTTTGATTGGTGTTATTTGTTGCAAAAGTATCATTTTGCCTTTTTAATTTTCTTTTCATCACCGTAAAGTGTTTTGTTTATGACATGATGGTGTTACTCTGACTTAGTACATTTTTAAATTTGACTATTCGGTGAGTATCTGATAGGATGGATTTTCGTATAATTCTGTGTTGTGTGTGCAGATAATCCGTATTGGAGTGTTGTATTGGCATCATATTACAGTAGAATTTTTAGTTAGGATATTTCATACTGCTTGAAGACACTTTCACCGCTGGGAGGGCACTGACTTTATGCAACTTTCTACTGAAATGAGATTTAAGGGCAATCTGTATTGTAAATATTTTCGTTTAGGAATTGAGATCTCATTCCAAAACTGGCATGTTATTTTATATTTCACACAATTTTAGAATGTACATTTTTGTATTTTAACCACATTAGCCTGCAGGTGACTAATAAAGTCTAAATATATTGCTAGATGCAATGTGACATGTTTTTATTTCTAACAGTAAAAGGGTCTATAAGTACTGTTTATTAATCAATATTCAACCATTCATCACTGTAATGTATGAGACATTGTGGTCCAAAATCGTACAATATTGCGAGCCACACTGGCTCACGAGCTCAAGTTAGAATCCACACATGATAATTTCACCCTGTAAGACCACGGAAGATTATATACAGGTGTGTGAAGGGTCAAGAGTCTCACACAATGCAGCCTTGAGCGTTTTGCAATAATAACCTTTGTGGATATAACATAATTGTCATGCTGCATCTTGTTTATATAATGAAACACTCCATAACACATTTTATCACTGTGCCTCTCACTGTAACATAGAGTTGTGCTGCAAGTCCATGCAGACGGTGCTTTGCATCATATTTCTAAGGTACTACTTCTGCGTTTGCCGCCACAGGCCGACTCCCAAAATCATGACGGTGGCTAATACAACCTGCCTTATCACACTTCTTAATGTGCCTTGATTCATTGTACTGTACTCACTTGTTACGTGCGAAGAACGATTACGTCTTAGATGCGACATGTCGAGTTTTCTTCACTCATATTACATCAGTTGTAAGACTTGAAAGTATTTTAACCATCCGTGTCTGTTTTACTATACCCTGTATCTGACTTTTTAAACTTTGATATCTTAATGTGTGGTGGTCTTGGAAGCTGCTAACTGTATTGAGCGAGCCGTGGTAATGGCCATTTAGGCCTAGACGTGTTGAATCAGTAGTAAATGTGTGGAATATAGTGTACACTCTTGGTATAATGTCTTGAATTAAAAGTTGTTTAGCGTTACTTTTTATGGGGTAAGGGATGGAGGTGGGCGACATAAACATTTCGCACACACTCCCCTGTAGAGTGCAGGAAAGACGTTGTGTAACTATTAAAATCAGACTCTGCTTTTCTCTTGACTGACTCTAGTTTTCATTCTTTGTACCCAGATTGCCTGTATTACAAAACAGATCTTTTGTATGAGCCTTCCTGGCCACCGTGTAACGACCCACTGGCCACGTGCACCACCTTGATCTGACATATTGACAGGAGTAGTTAATGAAAAAAAATCTGCAGTGAAACATTTTTCCTGAATATTTTGTGTGGAAAACCGCGGCAGACAAGTTATAAAACTGGCTGTAATTTATGTGTTACTGAAATGGAATTTTATGTTACATTAAACTGTGGAAGTCGTACAAAATGAAATGCAATTATGAATTTATTGTGGGAAATACGATGTCTGTTTTTCCGCTGAAAGTGTTTTATGGAAGGAAGTTTAGTGCTGAAGCATCTGACGCTTCCACAACACTCCGGATACGATATAAATATCCAAGCAGAACGACGTGGCATGTATATTGCTTTGGATGGGTGTAAAACTTGGTCTCATGCGTAAGGGAGGGGCATACTGTGGAGTATAAAGAACGGCGCACTGATGAAGGCGTTTGGGCTCAATGGGGAGGAGGTAAAATTGCATAATGAGGAGCTCCGTATTAAGAGTCCTCATGATATAATATTCGGCGGGAGGATGAGATGGACGGGGTATGTGATTCAAATAGGGAAGAGAGGTACAGGCAGGGTGTCGGTTGGACAGCCTGGAAGAAAGAGGCCACTTGTATGGCCTGGGCATGTATGGAAAATAATATTAAAATATTGTGTGAATGGGATGGGACGGCGTGGACTGGATTAATCTGGCTCAGGATAAGGACAAGTGTCAGTCTGTTGTAAAAACGATGATGAACCTTGGGAATCCATAAAATACGGGGAATTTCTTGACTAGTTGTGCGTGAGATTGCTATGTGAACGCGTGTTTGCAAGCTATTTTACTGGGATATTATACGAGTATATAAAATTTAATGTATTTTGATGTTGTTTATTTATTTGTGATTAGTTATGTGTTTGTGTGTGTGTGTGTGTGTGTGCTGTAACTGTCATTTATAAGCTGGAGGGTCAATAAACGTTCAGCAAGTGAGAGGTTTTATATGGAAGTGTAAATGAAACGCATTAATTAAGCCTGATACCACTTGTTGTATTAGTATGCTGTATGTTGTGGCAGGCGAATTATTTTGGTGAAGGGAGAGTTGCAAGGGCACAAAGTGTCGGGAATAGCGCTTAAACTAAAATTGTACAATAAGACTTTTAACTGGGCCTTAATTTTGAATTCTCCTGTCTGGTTTGCTGGACTTCAGTAGCGACAGCTCAGTCATGTTAAAGACAGCCTGGAGTGATGTGCGAGTACGCTCATAAATATACATGGGCGTTGTTCAAGTCGCACGCCTTCTCATCAGAAGAAGTTTCAGTCGCCCAGAATTACTTTTAAATGGGGTTAAGTTCGGTGACTAGGTGAGAACGGCTCTAAATACATCAGAGCACAGTTTTAAATACTTTTCAGTCTTCACAGTGGTAAAATATCCTTAGTACTCACCTGTACAACTGCAAAACTGAGATGTCTGTGTAGGTGTTAGGGGGTCAGGGAGGTTAGAGTTCATATTTTGGTCTTCTAGGTCATGACACTTTGGAGTCTGTGATACGTATGTGTTCACATTATGGATTAACGGGCTGCCTTCATCACCATGGTGGATCCGCTGTGCGTTTTTGATTCACCAGGCCATAGCTAACGAACCGAAACTCATTTATTAAACTCTACTGTAGTTGTTATGTTGCAGGATGGACACTGTCCACAATATAGCTGCATGTCTGTGAAAATAAGGAGTAATACACGTGCGGTAACTTTGAGAGTAACAGGATATTCTTTACACTTCCGGTTTTGATTGTAATTGCTAATTGTCTTGTAAAAACGTTTTTTATATATAGTATTTTAGAGAACTCCGTTTAAAGTAACCGATAATTTAAGCGAATTATGTCAAACAATGTTCCGTTTGTATCTCTACCCTTCACGTGCCATTCAAATAGTGAAATGTGATAAATTAACGCTATTAGGGTTAGACGTCCAGGCGATTGCAGCTTTAAACGCCACGTTATTTACTCATCATTGGTATTGGCAATAATATTATGGTTTTATATGTGCAGACCGACTGCCAGTTAGACGGAAACATGAGTTCATATGCATTAAGTATTTATCATTGTACCGAGCAACACTGTAATATGAACAGAAATAATTAAGTTCCTGGAACGGAACGTTTGCTTGCTTAAACTGATTTGAAAGGTATTATACAAATTTATCCATAAAAACAAAAGGCTTTAATCCGCTGTACACGCTCAACAGAAACGATATTTAAAATACACCTGCAGTTTTCTGTAGTGATATGCTTAGCCGAAATCATATTTCAATGATATATTGTGCTTTCCGGATTGATTCGTAGTAGAAAAAATTACTTTCTAGAAATGTTTCGGCTTTTCTGTTTTCTGTCTACAAATGGGAAGTGATTCTGTGTATTTTTGTCGGTGGGTACCATTTTTCGCAGGAACATTGTATATTTGTCTTCAGGGTTTAAGTTGCGTCAGTCTAAGGTGGCTACGGCATGTTTATTCAAAACGTCGCTATCCATCGATAAGGTTGTACGACGTCATAGCTCACGTGACCGTGACAAATTTGTAACAATTCAGTTATTTTGTAAAAGCGTTTGATAGAGGCTACATAACGTTAGATGTTGATGCGACGTTGTAGTGTAATCGAATATAACTGGATTGTTAATTCTGCCTGCAAGCAGAAGGCAGTCAGTCAACAGATTCCTTTGACAGAGCTATGAAATATAATTATCGCCGTTACGGTAGGCAACATCTTTGCCACGTTCACTGTTCGGGATAGCCGATACACACAGGCGTCTTTGTTGTACTGTATGTGAGTACACGCTGCGTATTCAGTACGTTACAATTTCTCATCGCAAAAGCGGAAGTAGCTTAGGTGAATAATTTTGAATATCGAATGTTTGCTGTATTCGCACGGTTAAATTGTGTTTTTAGTTTCATGGGAACAAAGTCTTCAAATACAAAACGCACCTGGGAGCTGAATATCTTGGAAATGTTTAAGGTGTTGTGCTTTTCACTTTTTTGTTCTGTGTAAGGAAGCTCTTCTGGGGTATAACGCAGCGTCAAATGGTAATCCTTTACCGACGTTTCGGGACAACGTATCGGTCCCATCTTCAAGGCCCTTCTTGGACTTCTTGATCCTTGAAGATGGGACCGATACGTTGTCCCGAAACGTCGGTAAAGGATTAGCATTTGACGCTGCGTAGTACCTCGGAAGAGCGCAGATCTCATCAGCAGCGCGGCGGAAGCCTGAAATCGCGGCAAGTTATATACCATTTCGGCAGGTTTATAGCATTTTGTCTAAGATTAACGTTGTGATTTATGCAGTATGACGTATGTCGCCGTACCGGATATCGTGAGTGGCTTCACGACTTACACCAATATATACAGACAAATTAAGGAATTTTATTTTACAGTGGGCGTACGGTCTTTTCTTTTAGTGTATTTCCCATTTCATAGTTCAATAATTTTCTGTGATTTGACAGTATACGCATTTTGGAAAGTTTCGATATTTCACATAAATTAAAGGAAGTCAAAATTCTGATACATGTTGCTGCTGAATTATATAATTTCGAAAAAAGTAAATAAAGATTCAAGTACTGCGTCATTTTTCGCAATGATTGAAATTGTTTGTAACACTGAAGTTGGAGGCAATACAGGCTTATGAAACATGGGAAAAAGTAGAATACACCGCACGATGTGATTCAGAATTTTTGTCAGTGACGCCCTTAACGTTTTGCACCATACATGCATCCCTAAATTCCTGCGTGTGTAACGCATTACACAATATCTTCATGTCTGTTAGTGACATCCGATGGAGAAGTACCGTCTGTTGCAAAAGTGGTTAACGATTTGCAGCTAAAATGCCGAGCACTAAGCATCGATTATTTCTGCCTTATGCAGTTCCTTGTTCTTATCTAAATGTTGTATTAACATTTTTGTATGTTACAAGCTTTTTCGCTGCACATAATGCTACCTAGTTTTTCTGTCACTTTATAAGTATGCACGGCTCCCGTGTTAGTTTTATTTATGCTAGGAAAATGTTAATTTGCAAGCTAGTATGAAATGCAATGGCATGTTGTTCATACAAAAATGTCATTAATTCCTGCTTTGGTTTCAAAGCTTATTAGGTGAGGCGTAACAACATACTCGGAGACGGTGTTGAACAATAATAATGAACTGATAATAATAAAGTTTAAAGAGTTCAAACTTCCATGATGAAGGTTTTGGCATTCACGCTGTATTTCAAATTTTTACCTTTGTAAGCTGGGATGTATGAATGTTTTCGAGTTCTTTTAACATTTGCAGGGTATGAGAATGTGTAGACCTACTTATGGCAGATATGAAGCCACATTTATAATACCTTACCGAATCATAAATTTATTTGTGTACAACGTTTGCACTTCTCATCACATATGACATTTTAGAATCATCTTTTAATAATCATGATTGAAGTGAAGTACGCTAATCTTATTTAACCGCGCGATATGTGAGGACCCCTTGTTTCTGTACCGCAAAACAAACACATTTCGGCGTCTAATAAAAACGTCTGAAAATAGAGAGGCATACCACCATTTTATTTTAAACGTATATCATTTTTGTAAGTTTATGTACTGCATAGACTGAATTCCTGGAGTCTCCGAGAACCCGACTATTTTACCAACATAATAATGTATTAAGTTTCTGTCGCTTATTTAATTTGCAACCGTGAAACCATTGAATAAATTTAACTTATCTTAAAAAAACGAACATTTAAGGAAATTTTGCTGCACTTTTTGTATATGCTTGCCCAGTAACGGAAGTCAAACCCATTGGAAGCATACAGAATTGTTCATCATTTTTGAAAAAGAAACCCTGTCAATTTATCCTTTCAGGAAGGAAAAATTTTACAAAGAGTCTAAAACATATACTAATCCTGCTCTGAACAAATGCATGGAAGCTTATACAACTCCACAGGGAATACAAAAACTGCCATAGGAATAACAACACTGTTTGCTATAGTGACTTGTAGATAATGCCTTTCGAGGCCCTCGTCTGTACCCTTAGGCTCAACGGGGTATGTAAACGTAACTTGAACTGTAATTGTAATGGATGTCTAAATATAGCTACAGGGCATCAGTATATCCTTGACTCAACTTGTATACTGCTTGTATTCATCGTTTATGTTTTCGCTTTCCGAGTTCGTAGCTGTTTCTCCAGATTGTAGTGCCAAGTAAAGTAACGTAGCAACCAGAGCAATACAGAAACATCTTTAGTCTAAAATACTTGAAATTTGTGGAAAAAGGCACTCCGCCATTTCGGTAAATGAAGCATTGTTGGTAGTGCAGTAAATCGGGCGAATGCAATTTCGGACGCTTTGTGAGCCATTTCTTTCCGTACAACATAACACATGTTCGAAATTTCCTAGAGCAAAAGGACCTTCCTGAAGATGTGGCAGTCATATGGTGACCTTATTCCTTTCCAACGGTCGCAAGGACTATTGAGGGATCGCAAGGAGGGGAGCATGTTCTGAATTTTGATGGCGACGTGTAAAAACTCAGAGGGAGGGGGAAAGCCCTTAGGTCACCGAGAGACGGTTACTTTCTGTAACAACGGCTTCGTGGGGGTATTCTATATTCTGTATTTACGCACAAATATATGCGTTCGTGCGTGCATGTGTGTGTGTGCGTCTGTTGCAATATGCGAAGTCGTGTCTGCATTGCCTGGATCTAGAATCTTGACAGTTAGCTGTAATGGCTGACGCATCCTTGTAGACCCTTAGCTCTTTAAATTTCCCTTCTTACTCTATATAACACAAAGGTTAATAATTATAAACTGCATTTTCTTAACATAAACAGCAGTTACATTCCTCAACAATAACGGACTGCTGTTTATGATGGACTCGGTCTCTTCTCTGTGAGGTAGGAACTCAGTATTCAAATAAAAGTGAGCATAATTTATTTTTCAGAGGATTAAACGGAGCTCACTTTGTGCAAATAACTTTTTAGAGAGGAATATTCCTAAACATGACAGTCGTTCAACAGCCAGATATTTCCCACACTTTACGGAAATGAAGTGTCACGTTACCGTGCCTACAACAGGTAGTCACGTGCCTATACTCGTACATATTCCGTGCCATATGAAACAGGCCACGGTTTGAAACTGCTGTCTTTCAGAACTAATTTTTGAACAATAAACTTCAATCAACACATTTATAAACATGACCTTTTCATTTAATTTAGCTAATGAGTCATCTAGAAATATTTATTTTTTGTTCATGTTGTGTGTGTTTCTTTGTATAATTTTATGTAATTTATTTATTTTTGTATAATTTTTGTTGTGCTTATTTTGTGCGAGTTTTATAATTGCCCAATGTGCTGTTAAGCAAGCACGTTAATGAATTAGATTCGAATTTAATTAAGTTATTACTTTTTACGTGTTTAGCACTAAACCAGATGCAGTAGGGACAATTAAATAATAATCAGACTGTCTGTGTAAAGTATTTTGCGCTTTTTTTGATTCAGGGATATTTTAAGAACAGCTAATTGTGGAATCTTTTCTGTATTACGTGACAGCAAGAACTGGCCGCAAGCCCTTTCGGTATCTTCAAAGAGCTTTCAACTGCAAAAGAATAGTTGGAATGTTCAATAAAATAATATACGATGCAGCAGTTTGTGCTCCTATGATAGATATTTTATGTAATGTCTGTTTGGCTTCTGTTGTCCACGTATCAATAGCAGCTGTCAAAACGTCAGCCAGATCTTAGGATGCGACACATTTTAACATGAACGTGTGGTGCCCTGAATTTAAGGTCTTCACAATAGTTAAAATGTCTGAAATGTGTACTCGAAAATGGCGTAAACATATTTTCCAAATGAATTATGATTGTTTATACGTCACGGGTGATCATTGATTGCATTCATGTGTGTATATATCCTGTGTATATGTAACAGAACACAGGTATATTGCAACTCATGCAAAATACTATGCTGCACTCTTTGTATTTGTATTATCATGTAAAGAAACCTGTTTGAAGAACAGAAATATAAGTTTTGAAGACGTATTTTGTATTGTGTAGTAGTGAGTAACATGACCCTTTATTCGCACAAGTTAAGGTCTTCGAGAAGTGTCTTGTAGAGTGGATAATTTCATCGCTTTGGGCCTAAGTTAGATTCGCCGTACAATTATAAGGATAGATCCAGAATGACAAATGTTATATCAGTCACTCTATTAAGTCTTGGAGATCATGTATGCCGACAGATATGACCTCTCGTCATGTATTCCTTCTGTGTATTTTGAGACAAATCTTCAGAATTTGAGAGTTTATCGTTTCGAAAGGAATTATGCAATAAAGTTTGCTGCAGGGCAAACAAAAATGTTTATAAATTCCGTGGAAAAAGGAAAATATTTGGATACTTACAGTATACTAATATAAAACACAGATTTGTGCCTTTAAACTTGACCACACGCCGTGATTAATAATCCCGTTTTATAGTTACATTTATGTGGGAGAAAATTTCCATTTTATTCGCAAGATGGTTGACTCTCACTATGGAACGATGGAAAAAGACAACGGAGGGTCTGTGGTGCGGAGCATCAGCTAGTACAAGCAGTCCCAGCTGTCTCCTTTGCCACCCATCTAACATTCATGAGTCGCACCAGCCTCACCCCTTTCATCTTGGCGCTGCTACGCTGCATCAGTAAGGAGATGACGAACTGAATCTTCAAATACATCCAGAACTTGCCAGGAGGGAGAGCACTGCCTTATTCTTTCTTCGATCAACTGTAAATCCCCTGTTCCTTAAGTGATATACCATCATTTCCCTCTCCCACGTTATGTGTATTGTGTGGAGGGTTGTCCATTCCATTAGCGAACATAATAATTTACAGGCAGCTGTGATGTTTAATTAATTACTCGGCAATATTTATGGACCCAGGTGTTACCGTACTGTTTAATCTCACGGAGTTCCCCAAGTGAAGTAAAAATGTATTCAATCTCGAGTACAAAAAATACACAAAACGCCTTTTGCTAACAGTAAGGGACATGGCTTTTTTTTCAGTGACAGTGTGGTTTCCCGTATTCTGAGCAACTGTTAAAATCCGTGAGTTCAGGCTTCCGCCGCGATTCAGATGAGATCTGCGCTCTTCTGGGTTGTTACACAGCGTCGAATGATAATAATTTACCGACGTTTCGGGACAAGTATCAGTCCCATCTTCGAGGGTCAAGAAGCCCAAGATGACCCTTGAAGATGGGACCGATGCATTGTCCCGAAACTTCGGTAAAGGCTTAACATTCGACACTGTGTAACAACTCAGAAGAGCGCAGATGACTGATGTTAAAGTGTTTATGTTACGACATTTACGTACAGGCTACTGTAAAGCCCGTTGAAATTTCAGCAGAAAATTTTAGCTATTACTGTCTCGAGCTAGTAGTCGTACAGAAAATACGTAACAGGGATTTGAAAATTTCTGCATAGACCATGTCGGCAAAGTTCGACGCTTCTGTGGCTACCGAAGCGACTGCTTCGTAATGACAGATTTTTCTCTGAAACCACGTCCATCTGTGGCAAGTACCGTCAACTATAAGAATAACCCGGGCGTGACTCAAAAACTAAGCGTATTATGTATTGAGATATTGTGACTCACAAACTAAGCGTATTATGTATTGAGATATTGTGACTCACAAACTAAGCGTATTATGTATTGAGCTATTGCGTCTAAGTGGCAAGTGAGTGTAATTCCCCTTGTGAACATTAGGGTTTAGGTTGTTCAGTGTGTGGGGAGAAACCTGCGGGTCTGTATACGGGCTGACAATTCTTATCACCGGAAGTCACCTGTCAACTAATTTGTTGTTGTATAGTATTTCGTCATACGTAATTTAAATATGCGGAACACCAAATGTTGTCTATACGTCAGTTTGTTATTTAGTAGGCAGCTGTGAAAGGAGTTGCTCTACTTCGTCAATTGTAATGGAGCCTTTTGGGCTGGTTGTTGTAGCAGTAAAAAAAAAAGGTAAATCAGTCCCATTACAGGCCTGGACAGGCCCTTAGGGTTCCAGGAGGTTGAGGCTTCTAGATTCCTAGACAATCGGCACATGAAGATGGTAAGGTTGTCAGCCATACGCACCGGCCGCGTTTACCCCCCAGGAAATATTCCTGGTACTCATTTCTGTTAGAGGCTGAGTCGACCCCAGGGCCATAGTGCGACCGAAAGGATTATGTCAATGAAAAATTCCACTGACACCGTCAGGAATCGAACCCGTGACCTTCCGATTTGTAGCGCAGTGCCTCAACCAACTGCGCCACCGCGGCCCCTGTTGTAGCAGTAGCAATAGCAATAGCAATGTTACTGCTACTACTACTATGCTACTGCTAGTACTACGACTAGCTTCAACACCAACGCTACCAGTCACAACAGCATTATCGATTGTAATACTTATAATAATAATAATAATAATAATAATATTATTATTATTAATTGTAATAGTTGTAATAACTGGGACATTAATGAATGTGATAAGCCTGAGTAGTGTTTTGGACATTGCCCATTGTTTTGGGGCTTTTTATAGTGCAGCGTTCTAAAAATTTGGTCAGTTTTCCTCATCAAGTGTAAAGAAGGGGAGGGGGAGCGAGGCTTCTATTATGATGGGCCCGTTTGAAGTGGTTCGCCTGTGTCGCTGTATCCAGTCGTGGAGAGGGCAGTGCTTTCAAACAAGCCCACCACACTAGGATAGGATAGTTCACCTTCCTTTCCATTCGATTCGCTGACGCAAATAGTGGCAGTTGTTGAACCTTCTAGAATAAAGTGACTCAAGATACTGGGATAAGTAAAAAAAAAAAAACTGGTCGAGTTTATTTCCGGGGGTGTCCAAACAGCGGCATATAGGTCGCATGCTCTTCGCCGCATTGTCATGTACGGGCCACGGACCCATTTGTAAATTATAAACACACTATACAAAGTTGTACAGTATGGGAGGTTAGATGAACCACCAGTTATTGTGAATTTTACGCGTGTGGCTCAAATCAGCCCACCGTAACCATTTGCGGCCTTGGCCGCAAATGGTTCGACTGTCCTGCTATTGCAATGTACCATCGCCAGAATATTTGCAGGCTGATTAATATGCATGATTTTCTATTTTCAGGTAAGCTGCCGAAACGTCACAAATTACCAGCTGTCAGTGTCATGAAGGTAAGACACATTAGTAGCTACTGGCCCGTCTGTAGACATAGTTTAAACACCTGAAACGTGTGTGAAGGTTTTATCTAACAGCACACTTATTCATGGTGTAATTCGTTGACAGTATAGTAGGACCGGAACTTCCTCGCGGTTTACGAATTGTTTTCATATGACAGATGATGCAGTGGTGTAGTTGAGGTAAAAATAATTTTTATCATAGTACAGGGTGACATGTTTTTTGAGGGACTTCCACGACTCAATACAACAGGAAGTGGGCGCGTGT